>JAJOZX010006806.1:0-17500 GCA_023014485.1 Bathynomus jamesi | reverse complement strand
GCGATTTCATAAAATTGTACGACAACGCGGACTCACAATAGGCTAGCGCGAATCCAACTGCCGCTCACAAGAGTACTTTATTAACATATGCGGCTATGCCAGACGTACAATTCTAGTTAATCACAAATAAGTAATAATTTCAATAAAATACATATACAGTAAATGGTTTATATCATTATTACTGAAGTAACTATTAGTAAAAATAAAGTTGTTATTATAAAAAAAATTCGCGATTGTACTTATATTTTCATTACAACAGTAAAATATAATTTATATTTACTTGAGCGAAAAATCTATCGCTCCATTCGGCTGCAATATTATTTTGTATTCAAACAGCGGTACGCTGTTTGAAGCTATGCTATAAGTTTAGAATATTATGTAATGTATGAAGGCTTACTCAAAATGCCTCATGAATCATGATATGCCACATGAATTTTTAAAATATATTTCAAGAATATTTATTTTAATATCTTAAAATTAATATATTTTTTATCTGTTAAATTAATATTTATCGTTTCAAGCAAGGGGGAGCGACCGCTCCATCGCTCCTATACGCCAGTCGCCACTGCTAATTACTGATCTTCAAGTAATAGAACCGTTGAGCAATAGCGATCACAATATGGTAGAGTTTGTCCTCTCAGTAAGTCACTCGAAACCAACTAACTCGACTAAAATTCCTAGCTTCCAGCACGCAGACTTTAGTAAATTTCGAAATAAATTTTCACACGTCAATTGGGAAAACGTAATGGGGAACTCCAACGCAAAACTAATGTGGGAATCGTTCGTAACGGTATTTAGGACTATAAATGAGGAATGTGTACCGTACAAAATTAAGCGTGCGAAAGTAAACAACAAGCCCTTGTGGTTTACTTCTAGAGTAGGAGACATTATAAAGAGTAGAGAGAGGGCTTATAGGCTATACAAGTGCGATAAAGATAATCTGTTGTTACGAAACAACTACATATCTCTAAGGCGTGAAGCTAAAAGTGTAATAAAAAAGTCAAAACGCGAATTTGAAATCTCCATAGCTCGTGACGGTAAAGAAAACCCCAAGCGATTCTTTCAATACGTCAATAATAGAAATCCAGTAAAAAGTGTCTTAGGTCCATTAAAAAATGGAAATGGAGATCTAGTCTCTGAAAACAAGGAAATGGCTACCTTGCTAAACGAATTTTTTAAGCCAGTTTTTACTATAGAAGATGTAACGAATATCCCTACGGTCATAGACATAATACCTTTTGATAATGGTAATATTTTGGATAATATTGTCGTTAGTGAAGGGGAAGTAATGCGCTATATTGATAAAATGAAAACGCGTAAATCACCGGGTCCGGATTCCATATATCCCATACAACTAAAAGAATTAAAAGATAGCATTGTTGTGCCGCTAACAAAGATTTTTAATGCGTCTATTTCTGAGGGGTGCGTACCAGATAATTTCAAGTTAGCAAACGTAATACCTATCTTTAAGAAAGGCGATAAAGGTGCGGCGGGAAATTATAGGCCAATCAGTTTAACGTCTGTTGTAGGTAAGCTACTGGAATCAATAATTGGGGATCGTATAGTCGAACACTTAGAAGTGCATAATCTGGTTAGAAATACGCAGCACGGTTTTAGGCGAAACAAATCTTGCTTAACTAATCTTTTAGAATTTTTCCAAAGCGTGGTTAACGTTTACGATAGACATCGGGCGGTTGATGTAGTGTATTTAGATTTTCAAAAAGCGTTTGACACCGTGCCGCACAAAAGACTGATTGAAAAAACTAAGGCTCATGGAATCAGGGTGTAGTAATAAATTGGCTAGAAGAATGGTTGCGAGGCAGGAAACAGAGGGTGGTCGTTGATGGAGCGGAGTCGTGTTGGGCTAATGTAGCGAGTGGCGTTCCTCAGGGTTCTGTATTGGGCCCCTTGCTTTTTCTTATATATATTAACGATTTAGATGTCGGCCTAGTCAGTACAGTTTCAAAGTTTGCGGATGACACGAAGCTGGGTGGTAGGGCGATTAATGACGAAGATAGAGGTAAAATTCAGGAAGATCTGAATAAAATCGTTGATTGGTCACTCACATGGCAAATGAGATTTAACGTGGATAAGTGCAAAATTATGCATATAGGTTCGCGTAACGGTAATTTTGCGTATAGTATGTCAGGGAAAGATTTAACAAGCGTAGAGCAGGAAAAAGATTTAGGAGTTATAGTCACTGGTGATTTAAAAGTAGCGAAACAAAGTACAGCGGCGGTCAATAAGGCGAACAAAGTGTTAGGTTTTATAGCTCGAAATTTTGAGTACAAATCGCGCGATATTATAGTTCCTCTTTATAAATCATTAGTTAGACCCCATTTGGAGTACGCGGTCCAATTTTGGAATCCGCATATGCGCAAAGATATAGACAAAATCGAAAGAGTTCAAAGACGAGCAACTAAGATGATTCCGTCTCTTAGGTCAAAGTCGTACGAGGATAGGCTTAAAGAGTTAAAATTGACTACACTCGAGACTAGGAGGTTAAGGGGTGATCTAATCCAGGTTTTCAAAATTATGAATGGGTTTGATAACGTAGATAGAGATAGCTTTTTCGAAATATCTCAATATAATAGGACTAGAAATAACGGGTGTAAGTTGACAAGTAGAAGGTTCGAGACAGCAGTTGCGAAAAACTTTTTTACGCATAGAATAGTAAATAGCTGGAATAGTTTGCCGGTAGAAGTAATTAGTAGCACGTCTATAAACATGTTTAAGAATCGATTGGACGCGCATGTTGATAGAAAGGATATAGTTTAAGGTAGTAAAATTAAGGCTTTGTGGGGATAGATCCCACAGCTCAACACAAGTGTTGTGGGATATAGGGAGGCAGCGTCTTGGGTTAGGGGATACTCTCTGTCCTTACACACCCCATTTAAAGAGATTCCTCTGCCGAGCGGTACCCCCCATAGTACTGTGAGGTATTGAAAAACTCATGATCTTCACTTGCCCCACAAACACCTTTAAATGGGAGACCCATAATGGGTGCACACACATTTCTACATTACTGTACAGTCTTTACAGCCACACCTACACTTTTCCTCGTAAGTGTATATATTGTAATGTATATGGTTGTAAATTTGACTTGGTCCGCAATCGATATGAACCGTGACTTGATGGATACCGTAAAGAAATTGACTGGATTCTTTGGATCTGATATATTTGCATGTCCGTTATATAATAGATATAGAGTGTAACATATTTGTGGATAGTAGTCTATTATGACTTGATCCTCTGGATCCAGAGATTCTATCTTTAGTTTTAAATCGATAATTAATTATTTTTAAATTGATAATGTATATGGTTGTAAATTTTGACTTGGTCCGCAATCGATATGGACCGTGACTTGATGGATACTGTAATGAAATTGACTGGATTCTTTGGATCTGATATATTTGCCTGTCCGTTATAAATAGATATAAAATGTAACATATTTGTGGATAGTAGTCTATTATGACTTGCTCCTCTGGACCGAGAGATTCTATCTTTAGTTTTAAACCGATAATTAATTATTTTTAAATTGATAATTATTTAGTTTCGTAAAAATTGGTCGTTGCCAATTTACCGGCAGTTTTTAAATAAGTTTCTTATGTTCTTGTGGTTCGGAACCCACGTAAAATTGTAGGTCCCCTCCGCCACCACGGAGGACATACACAATACACGATTACGAACACAGTTAGGTAGACCAGCCATGAGTGGATCCTAGGGTCTTTGTTGGTCTGAAACATTATAACATTATAACATTATTATATTCACTCGTGTTAATATACAGTAATTCAAATCGCATTTGTCTCTTCACTTGCGTTACTTATGCACACCCAGTATATATATATATATATATATATATATATATATATATATAATGAAAGTATATAAAATATATTTAACAAAATTATCATATATAGCTTATATAAAAATGTCAAGAAAAACAAAAAATATATTTTCAAAATTATGGTTCCCAAATATAATATAAAAGAAGTACTGTTAAGTCAAAATTCCATATTAAGTAATACAATACTGAACCTTATGTCCTTTTATATATATATTTATGATGGACAAGTTGTAACGTAGCCAAGTGTACCCTCGTTTGGGTCGAGTTGCCAACTAGTGTTTAATTCTTGCTTTTTAAATTAAACAGAGCGTTACCAAATTTTTTTTAGTAGAATAAAAACTTAATTGATTTTTAATCGTAAAATGAAGATATTTTAAGTTACAGTTTATTTGAAGCAAATTTTAAGTTTTACATATCTTCATATATATATACAGGGTGATTCAAATTTTTTTTACCACTTATATATATGGGAAAGAATTACAGATGTCATGAAATCAATACCAGCAGAGATGTGCCTTAGGGCTCTGAAAGCAACGTTTGACCGCTTTCATACATGTACAGATATCCGTAGACAGCAAATGGAGAATGTATGAAGCACTATTTGCATCACAAAAAAATGATTACAAATAAAGTAGAAATAAAGAATAAAATCCCCATATAAGTTTTAACATTTTTTTGAATCACCCTGTATATATATATATATATATATATATATATAAACATGAAGAAATCAGATATTTACATTAATATAAAATACATTCTGAAATGGTGAAATCTCTACCATTTTTTTTTTCATAATAAATATCTGGTTAAGAAAGGAAATTTAGTCCATATAAAGTTAAATGTGGCGTAAACGTATATTTTAATTTTTCATACCTTTCGTCCGCAAGCGAGTTTTATTGACAGGCGATCTATTACGGAATCAAATTTCTCTCAAATTTCTCTCAAAATTTCTTTCGAAATTCTTTGGTTCAGAACGAATTTTTTTTTGCACCTTTACTACTGATACATTTTATGAAAATGAAATATTGAAAAATGAAATATATATTTTGGGGCCGTTTTTTTTTTAGTATTACACTATATTTGAGGTTAATGGATGTTAATACATCAGTTATTTGGAAATAAATTTATATACAGTGTATATATATATATATATATATATATATATACACACACACACACGAGTATATGTTGCAGTAAGATTTTGAAACTAGTGATTTCACGAAATTCTTGAAATTTCAGTAATTTCGGGTAATTACTGTTTCACTCAGGGAAGTTACTGAAATACTTAAGAATTTCACGAAATCCCTGTACTAAGATACTAGGGATTAGGTTAGGTTAGGTATAGGTTAGGTACATGAGAGAAACAGTAATTACGCGAAATTACTGAAAATTTCAGGAATTTCGTGAAATCACTAGTTTCAAAATCTTATTCTAACATATATATATATATATATATAATATATATATATATATAATATATTATAGGATGAACCTGTGTAATATTTACTATTTCAGTAAATGTTAGAACTGCTGTTGGTCGTCAGACTTAACACTATATTATACAGGGTGATTCACTCGCTGGTAGCCACAAAGTATCGCTAATACGATACTCTGGGGTTACCAGCGAGTGAATCACTCTGTACAACAGACGTTCATAACATTTTAGTACAGAGAAATCCTTCCAAACGTTCACATTAAACTCCTGAATGCATATGAGGTCCACCTAGGAAGAAATGACTAAGCGCCAAAAGTTAAAAAAAAACGTAGGAAAACGCAGTTAAAAGTTGTACCAATTTGAAAGTTACCAAAACTTTTTAACTTTTGAAAATATTTCGTCGAAATATTTTCAAAAATTAAAAAATTATGACAATTTAAAATTTGGTACAACCTTAACTGAGTTTTTCTGGTGTTTTTTTAACGTTTGTCGCTTAGCCACTTCTTCCTGGGAGGGCCTCGTATGTAAAACGGCTTCAAGACCTCCAGTTTGAACATTTACTAAAATAATACCGCGTATGGAGCAGAAAATTTTAATTCGTCCTCTACACTATTACAAACATCACCAACATCACCAATATCTCCACCAACATTTTTTAACCTAATTTTTTTTACTTTTTACAATTTTTCATTAGTTTTTTAACATTTTTATAAACGAAATATAAAGATGTAAAAAACTTATCTGTAACAAAAACGACACTGTAAAAAATCTGTAAAAAAAACTAAAAATCTGTAAAAAAAACCAACAATTAATTTCGTTTATGTAAAACCAAATCATCTAAAATTTTACTTAGAATTTTTGATAAATAAATTTTGACTTCTCTCAATTTTCCTTTAGAGGCTACGAAAATATGAAAATCCTTCAATGCCAAAATCAGGGGAAGGAGTTTGTTATGTGATTACGCACAAACAAACATACGTCTGAAGGTTTTTTTTTTTTATTTATTTATTTTTAATGCTAAATAATTTTGAAGAAATGAAATATATATATATATAATATATATATATATATATATGCATATAACTGCAATGACCGCGCAGTATATAAATGAATAGAAACGACATAAGTGTTAAGGAACGTTTCTGCACACGAGGAGGAGAGATAACGAATAATGAAACATTTTTCATTATTCGTTATCTCTCCTCCTCGTGTGCAGAAACGTTCCTTAACACTTATGTCGTTTCTATTCATATATATTATATATATACCACCCGAAGAGGATGCCAGTGGGCATCGAAACTGTTGTGGAAATAAACTCTGTCTATTAGAGTGGGTTTTTATTATTATATTTTGACCTTCACGTAGAAAAGTGAAATTTTTTGCATTTATTGGTTGTCAAAAGATATAAAATTTTTTAAGCTTTTTTTTCCGTAAAAACTAAAAATGGATTTCCTCAACATTATTGATGGAATGAAACACTAAGTGTTATGCCCGCCTTGTGAAGTGGGTATATATATATACATGTCGCCATTATTCGTCTTAGATTCATTTTAATACAGTATCTTTAAAGGCATAAATACTCTTGTGTATCAAATTGGATCTATTTTACAGTTAAACATAAACAGTTTCTCAGTTATACAGAGGAAATTAAAAAAACCAGTTGTTCCGCGAATTCTGAGCTCCTTCCACGCGTCTCTTGAGACATGTCTAATGTGACAAGAAAAATATGCCTTCAGAACTAAAATGTGTCCGTGAAAATACGTAACATCCATTTATTTTAGTGTTATTTTCGTGTTTCCGTGGTAACGACCACTGTAATAAAAATGTATAGTTCCTGTAGACCAGTGGTTCTTAACATTTTTTATCATTGTTATCCCTAGAGCTATCCAAAGAAATTAGGATTACCCCATCACGAAAAATGGTCCAGATAAACGACGAAAGATGATCTAAGGAATGGTTTATTTAATAATACCCAAAATATTGAAAATTTCTCACCAGCCTGTTACCCCCTGAAAAAGGCAGAATTACCCTCACAGGGGGTAATTACCCCCAGGTTAAGAACCACTGCTGTAGACACATAAAACTCTTACATTAAACAGTAATATGTAAACCCAAATTTTTATTGGATTACAGTCATAAAGCTTTAAAACATTCACTCACTGCCATCAGTTACAGTATAATGTAATTATTTTACAGCTTTGATTACTGAGTTAACTTCAATTGTTTGAAAATGAAGGGTTTGATGTAATGCAGTGTTGGGATCAATCCATTAGCGATCAATTTTGCTTTTTCTTGAATTTTAACTCTTTGGCGAAATTATTCATTCACTGTACTTTTAACTGATTTCAGATGTTTCAGTGATACTCATCTGTACACTAATATACAGGGTGATTAAAAAAAATGTTAACACTTATATAGGTTTTTCTCCGGGAAAGAATTACAGATATCATCCAATCAGCACCACCCTAGATGTGCCATAGGGCTCTGGAACCAGCAACGTTTGACCGCTTTCATTCATGCATAGATATCCGTGGACAGCAAGTAGAGACTAGAGACTGTATGAAGCACTGTTTGCATCACAAAAAATGTTTACAAATAAATTGGAAATAAAAAATAAAACCACATATAAGTGTTAACACTTTTTAGAATCACCCTGTATATATATATAATATATATATATATATATATATATATATATAATACAAAAGTCTTTCAATGAAGAAAATAGAAAAAAAATATTAATGACTGTAACCGTACAAACATCTTATGCGCAGAAAGCGAAAATATAGAGAAATAACATCGCTACATTATACTTTAAACTTATGAGCCAATCGAAGCCTCGGAATATCCTTTGTTGCCATAGAAACGACCATTCGTATTTAAAATTATTTAACTCCTCTCATTTGAGCTCGTTTTTTGATGTTCGGAGATCGCTCCCTTCATCTGTAAGCATTGTAGAAAATGCGATTTTTCATTTTCGTCGGAGGAGTAAAACCATTTGTCAAGGGTGGGCACCTAGCCCCCAGCACCCATTCCCCATTCCCACACTAACAATGGAAAATAATAGTTGTGAAAAAAAATGTAAAATGTAAAAATGAAAGCCTATTTGCATTATATATATACACAGGGCTATTTAAAATGATTCATCCGATTTCAACTGAGAATACTTTCGTACCTATCAACCGTGCATCAACTGGGCATACACCACATGAAAGAGAAAATCTCCGAGTTTTACAAGATCACCGCGAGAGGGCTCCAAAGTCACGCCGTGGCCTAGCCTAGCAACAAACAGTCAGTGTGAAAATGGCGTCCGCACAGCAGAAGGCGTTTTGTGTGTTGCAGTTTTCGAGCTCCACAGCTGGCCCCCTAGGTCGCCGGATC
Organism: Bathynomus jamesi; assembly: GCA_023014485.1. NCBI lineage: Eukaryota > Metazoa > Arthropoda > Malacostraca > Isopoda > Cirolanidae > Bathynomus > Bathynomus jamesi. The sequence goes on along the minus strand of JAJOZX010006806.1, from coordinate 8,831 downwards.
TTACACCGTGCGACTTCTTCCTTTGGGGGTACGTTAAGGATACTGTGTACGTGCCACCGTTGCCCACATCTTTGGATGAGCTCCGAACTCGCATTGTTACTGCCGTAGAGTCAGTGACAACGGACATGCTGGAGCGAGTATGGGAGGAATTCGACTATCGTGTCGACGTTGCTCGTGTAACTAGGGGAAGTCACATAGAGCATTTATGAGGTGAGAGACAAAATTTGGACAGTTTTTCTTTTGGTTGATGTATCACAAATCACTCTGTATTTGTAACATTAAAAAATATTCTCATTTGAAATCAGGTGAATCAATTTGAATAGCCCTATATATATATATATATATATATATATATATACTAAAATAACATAAAAAAAAACCACTCAACTTTTAAAGGGGTTTTTACACACTTGAAACCATAACTTATTAATTATTTTATTTAACATACAAAACAATCCATAATATACAGGGTGTTCATAAAGTCACGCAAGTGATGAAATTATTAATTATAACAATATTCACTTGCGTGACTTTACGAACACCCTGTACTAAATCGTATAAAGTTTTGTGGAGAATATTTATACGACAAAAGGGGGTTCATCCAGGACAATAGAGGCCTTCGTTCCTTTGATATTGGTGATTCAGATATCATTAGTGACATCAAATACTTTATTAAATCAATATATGGATATGTGGATATACGGATATATGGATATATGGATATATAGATTAAAGAAAGGAAATTTATGTTAAATTGATCATATTTGGTTTTACGATTTTCTTTTCAAATGCCCGTTTTTAGTTCGTTAGTGGTGATTGACCTTGATTTGTACAGAACCAGAACTACACATAATTCAGTTAACCATCTCTTCTCCAACACACACACAATGCTATATAAACGAGAACACTTAAATCACACTTAAATAATTTAAACCACACTTAAATCCCACTAAAATAACTTAAATAACACTTAAATCACACTTAAATAATTTAAACCACACTTAAATCACTTAAATAATACTTAAATCACACTTAAATAATTTAAACCACACTTAAATCACACTTAAATCACTTAAATGACACTTAAATCACACTTAAATAATTTAAACCACACTTAACTCACTTAAATAACACTTAAATCACATAAACTATACAGGGTGGCGCAAAAGCCGCGCATCATAGGAATTTTCAGTGTTGACTATATTATTTTTTCTTTTAGGTAGGGGATGGCTGCGAAATTAACAATAGACGAGAGGGTGAGCTTGGTTTTAATGTATGGAATACCAGGTACAACAAATCGATGAATCGGTACAGAATTTGTTGTACCTGGTATTCCATACATTAAAACCAAGCTCACCCTCTCGTCTATTGTTAATTTCGCAGCCATTCCCTACCTAAAAGAAAAAATATATATTATAGTCAACACTGAAAATTCCTGATGCGCGACTTTTGCGCCACCCTGTATAAAAAAGTATAAAAATCACTATAGTTCCAAAAACAAGTTTAAAATTAAGAAAATACAAAAGTTCCGAAAAATGATTTCAAATACATTTTTCAAACTAAGTTTTTGGAACATTAAAAAAAAAAATGTGGGTATAACGAACCATTTAACCCATTAATGCCCACTGGGTAGAATTTCCTACCGCCAAAATTGTTTGTCATTATTGCATCACTTTTTCTTGTATACAAGTGATCTTCGGAAGTTCGGTATAAGCGATTGCTATGACGCAATCTTTTAGAGTGCGTCATATCAGATTACGTCATATTAATTACTCTTTAGATTGCGTCATATCAATGACTCATACCGAAGATCACGTGAATACAAAAAAAAGTGATGCAATAATGATAAACAATTTTGGCGGTAGGAAATTCTACCCAATGGGCACTAATGGGTTAAGTTAACTTACGAGGGTTTTTTGATTAACCTCCGAGGAAACTGAAAAGAAGTTAAACAAAAATGGAAGCATCTGGAAAAAACAATTGAATCACCTGAAGATCAGGGCCCCCAGCCTTCTTTAGTTAGCTTTATAAGGCTAACTAACGAAAATATAACGACTTAACCTAACCAGTCGTCAAGGGCGTACAGTTAACCTAACGATTGATTAGGTTAAGTCGTGATATTTTCGTTAGTTAGCTTTATATAAGGCTAACTAAAGAAGGCTGGGGGGCCCTGAGCTTCAGGTAATCCAAAAAAATGGTATAAAAATAGACCTAAATTCTAAATTTAAAAAAAAATAATAATTTGATAATAAAACAGCAAAAACTTTGTTAATATTTATTTAACAGAAAGAAGATATAATTCGATAATCATTTCTTTTTAAGTAGTTTCTCACAAATACTAAATTTACTTGTGAGGGCAGTTAATAATAATAATAATAATGATAATAATAATAATGATAATAATAATAATAATGATTAAGCACCGCCTTTAATTAGCATACATATTTAACTAATATTAAAAATTTTTAATATCAGCTTTTTTAATTTTGATACGAAATTTTTGGGACCCTTTTTTTCTCATACACTAAAAATGACCTTAACGTTGAAATTATAAATTATAATTTATAAATTATAATTTATAAATTATAGATTATAATTTATAAAGTATAGATTATAATTTATAAATTATAATTTATAAATTATAATTTATAATTTATAAATTATAAATTTATAAATTATAATTTATAAATTATAATTTATAATTCGTATTCTTTATTATAAAGAATACGACTAACCTTTTTTTTTAAATTTACTTGACAATGCAGTGAAGTTCCCGGACGAAACGTTGACCTGTATCGATCTTCAACTAAGCTGGGGGTAAAATTTTGATAGTTCACTATTACTTATTTAATAGTTTAGAAAAAGGGTTTCAAAACGTCATATCAATAATAATAATAATAATATCACTAATAATAATATGAAATGATACTTCAAATTACAGAAACACAAGATAACGAACCACCAATGACAGTCAACACTAATCGTACTTTTTATACGATAATAATAATAATTAATAATTAATAATTAATTAATTAATTTTATACAAAACGGAATTACAAATTCAATTTAAATCATAACTAAATTCATACATTATTTATTGCTTTTAATTCATTGTAATCTTATAATTTATTTAACTGTTTTATATATATATATTTTTTTTTGGGGGGGGAAAGTTTTAAACCTTATATAAAAAATATTTTTTGATTGCCAACCTTAACTATATATATATATATATATATATATAATATATATATATTATATATATATATATATATATATATATAGTAGCTGTTTTGTACAACGCAAATTTCCTTATTCATTTTGCTGAGATTTGGCAAAAGTTAAATACCTAAAATGAAAATATTTTTTTCTATTTACAAAAATTTTCCCATAAAGTTGTTTGGCGATCATAATTTTTTTCCCCTCTTTTTCTGAGGGGATAGAAGTGAAAAGAGGGGATTAGAAAAAGGACATCAGCGTGTAATGAATTTTTTTTTTTCCGCTTCGGAAATCAGATCTGACAAAAAGAAAAGACTACGCTTCCTCGTGTGCAGTATTGTTGGTGTTGTTATTGTTGTTGTTATTGTTGGTATTTACTTAATGACCTTAAAACACAACTTATCAGTGAAATTTTTTTGATGACAAAAAATTTGAAACAGACTCAAAACCAAACAAAATTTTGAGTTGAATCATGGGACGTACAATCCGATATATATATATATATATATATATATATACACACCGCTTCCCGGAGATCAGCGAAGTTAAGCGACATTGGGTCTGGGTAGTAGTTGGATGGGAGACCGTCCTCTGCGCCCAGATTATGTAGCGACCCGTGGTTCGGATCCCACGTAAAGCTGTAGGTCTCCTCCGTCATATGACCTTAGCTGTTGCGGAGGTTAAACAACCCCAATTAAAAAAAATATATATATATATATATATATATATATAGAGAGAGAGAGAGAGAGAGAGAGTTACAAGGAATTACAAGGAAAAGAAGTACCTTTAAAGGCCTTGCGGCCCATACCGAGGAGGTACCAATGGCAACGAGAGAGAGAGAGAGAGAGAGAGAGAGAGAGAGGAGGGTCAACAAACTTGACCTTCATGAAATGAGGAATCATCGCACGGAACATTTGAAAGATTGACAGGAAAGGTATATATATATATATATATATATATATATATATATGACAGGTAAACAGACAAACCTCCAGATAATGCAATACTCATTGGCAGCAGCAGCAGCATCAATTTCCCGACCCCAAATCTATGAATATTAATCAATTAATTTAACTTAATTTAAAATTCCCCAAAATTCTGATGCCAATTCGTTAACCCCCCCAAAAAATAATAAAAATTAACTCTTTTTAAAGCAAATAAATCTTAATTGCCTGAATTTAATTCAATTTAGTAAATACCCACTTTTTCCAATGGAATTATTGGCAAAATTTTTTTTTTTTTTATCCCAAACACACAAATTTGATTATTCCAATGATGACCTGACCCAAGTCAAATACTGCCGAAATTACATTGCTTGGAAGTGAGGTAAAGGAGAGAGAAGGATAAGTGGTGTGTGTGTGTGTGTGTGTGTGTGTGTGTGTGGGGAATGACGAACCGATAAGTGTGTGTACTGAGAGAATGAGAGATGATCATTTTAATGCGAAAACATTTTTCAGTCATAATCATTTCAACCCAAATGAGATGTGACGTAACTATACTCAATGATGTTATTCAAAATAATAATAATAATAATAATAATGATCGTTACCAACATAACTTATGAGTCCTTAAACGAGACTAACAACAACAACAATATTAATAATAATAATAATAATAATAATAATTAATCTTAAATAATTTGCATAAAAAGTAAGGTTGGCAGTAGTCCCAACTCCGGAGCCAGGAGCCAAATCCAAAACACAGCTGGAAGCGCTTCCGTAAAAATGCTTCGAAGCCAGAGCTAGAGTTAGTCGAGCGCTCCGGAGCTAGGAATCGGAGCCAGTCGAGTACTCCGGGGAATCGGAGTGTCGAGCGCTCCGGAGCTAGGAGCCGGAGCCAGTCGAGCGCTCCGGAGCTAGGAATCGGAGCCAGTCGAGTACTCCGGGGAATCGGAGTGTCGAGCACTCCGGAGCTAGGAGCCGGAGCCAGCCAAGCACTCCGGAGCTAGAATCAGTCGAGCGCTCCGGAGCAAGGAGCCGGAGCTAGAATCAGTCGAGCGCTCCGGAGCAAGGAGCCGGAGCTATAGACGTTTGTAATTGTTCCACTCCGTAGGTCATAAAAAAATAAAAAAATATATGTATAATTACGTAACTTTAGTGTAAATATAAACGGATAAATAGCGATGTTTTTCACTTTAATTTATTTTGTGTGGTTATTGTACTTCCATTCAAATTATTAAATTAATAAATTAAAGCTGTATTTGCGTGTCTAGTAGTCCGAATGTAAAAACTGACTCGTTTATAAGGTTCGGCGGAGCTGGATCTGGAATTAAATGAAAGTAATCGGAGATAGAGGAGCTGCTCCGAAGCCGGAACAAGGGTTGCTGGAGCTAGCCATGAGCTGGAGCTGGGAACTTAACCTTTAGAGCCTTTCAAAAATTATGTAACGCTAATTTTGCTAAAACCTGATGATACCCCCACCCCACTCTAACGTTCCGTAACGTATGGGGTGTGGGGTGGGGGAAGTGTTACATCATAACATCTTTGGGGGTGTCTGGTCTAGCGTTACAAAACGTTCCTGGGAGATCTGGGGTGTAAAAATTTAGCAAAAATAGCGTTACAGAATTTTTGAACGGCCCCTAACCACTGCCAACCTCGAATAAAATTTTGAGTTAATTAATATGGTATAGGAATATTAAAGTGCATCCAATACTCCAATACCCGACAGGCCGCGATCAAAGTGTTCAACTTTCTTATATCCTCTGGATCGGATGCCTTTTTGGGTGCCTAGATAGGCACATGCACAAATATAGTGTTCTAACGAACGATGCTCTATTCTGAAAACATATATATATATATTCTACTTAGAGAAATGGCGTGGTGGGGGCTGTAAATGAAGTACGAGTAGAGCACTCCATTCATTATCTATTATTATTATTTGTTTATTGTTCAAATTTTGCATGAAAGTAATGATGAATGGGCACCGTCCTGCACACAAAATTGCATGAGACGATACAATACAGTACCCCCCCCCTCGATTTACGCGCTCCCCAATTGCGCGGCGGTTCCGGATTAACGCGGTCTAAAATATTCAATTTTTGTTACAGATAAACGCAACGCAATCGCTACGTTTATTTATTAAAAAAACAATTGAATATTTTTTGGACCGCGTTAATCCGAAAACGCGCAAATGGGGACCGCGTTAATCCGAAAACGCGCAAATGGGGACCGCGTTAATCCGAAAACGCGCAAATGGGGACCGCTTTAATCCGAAAACGCGCAAATGGGAACCGCTTTAATCCGAAAACACGCAAATGGGAAGCGCGTAAATCTGGGTGTGGGTTACTATAGACTGAATTTATTGGATGAAAATATGTCATATTAGGAAGAGTTTGTACTCAAAGCATTTTCGAAAATCTCTAAAATTACCATACTGTTGTTATCGTAATCATCATCACGTATAAATATATATATATATATATATATATATATATATATATATCCTAGAGTGGAGCTTAGGGTCTTTGTTAGCCTTAGCTTCTGTAGATCTGTAGATCATCATTACCGACAGAACTACTGTCGTCATCACTGCCAACAGAACAATGAACAGAACAATAAACTTAATATAAAATATACATATATATATATATATATATATATATATATATATATAATATATATAAAACAAAGAAGTTACTTAAAATAATACTAAATTTTAATTACGATATTTCCCACAGATTTTCACCAAAAAGGAACAGAAAATGGCGATTTTAAAATTTTAAATCTAATTTTTTGTAAAAGAAAATTTTAAACATATATATATATATATATATATATATATATATTTAAACACACACACACAAGTTTTAACTGTGCACACAATTTAATTAGATCGCCAAACGTAGCAAGTACAGACCTTCTCTTCGAAACTCATTAATTGAACACAAACTGCTTTTTTTTACAGATTTACAGATTCAATTTATACAACGCATATATATATATATATATATATATGGTTTTTAATGGTAGTAATATTTTTTGGAAATGTTAAAAGGTTAAATACATAATGAAATATTTACATTTGTTGAAGTGTACAATTTCTCTTACTTGGAATAACAATTCGTTAACAGTATATATATATATATATTAAGATATATATATATATATATCAATATATATAATATATCAATACATATATATATATATATATATATCAATACATATATCGGGTGGCCCAAAAAAATGGCACCAATTTTGAGAAGTGATATCTCAATAACCATTGCAGCTAGGGACTTAAAAAAACAACCAAATGAAAGATAATTCTTTTCTCTTTAAATACTTATTCTATGGCTTGATGGTTATAAGCCATATAATGCCCGAAATTGGCTTCCACAAAAAATATATAAAAAAAAAAGTTGCGCATTTATATTTATTCCTTGATCCTAATTTTAAATGAAATTTTTCTATTCCAGACCCCTCAAGATGGGATTGAGAGAATCTGATAAGAACATTATACAAACACTACGTGAAGAAAAAGGATATTCATTAAACAGAATCCTTTACGAATTTCCAAATAGAAATTGGAAAAAAAGAACTGTGGCGCATTTTTTACAAAAACTTAAAGAAACCGGCAGCAGTCAACGGCGTCTGGGAAGTGGTCGACCAGAAACTATTAGAACGCCAGAAAACATTGAAAAAGTAAATGAAATGGTTTAAGTCAAGAGGAACAACCGGGAACAAGTAAAAGTGAACGTGAAGTTCCGAAAGAAACCGGGATTTCACGTTCATCAGTACAGCGAATTATTCGCTGTACTGATGAACGTGAAATCCCGGTTTCTTTCGCAACTTCACGTTCACTTTTACTTGTTCCCGGTTGTTCCTCTTGACTTAAAACCATTTCATTTACTTTTTCAATGTTTTCTGGCGTTCTAATACTTCTTGGTCGACCACTTCCCGGACGCCGTTGACTGCTGCCGGTTTCTTTAAGTTTTTGTAAAAAATGTGCCACAGTTCTTTTTTTCCAATTTCTATTTGGAAATTCGTAAAGGATTCTGTTTAATGAATATCCTTTTTCTTCACGTAGTGCTTGTATAATGTTCTTATCAGATTCTCTCAATCCCATCTTGAGGGTCTGGAATAGAAAAATTTCATTTAAAATTAGGATCAAGGAATAAATATAAATGCGCAACTTTTTTTGTATATTTTTTTTTGGAAGCCATTTTGGGCATTATATGGGCTTATAACCATCAAGCCATAGAATAGTATTTAAGAGAAAAGAATATATCTTTCATTTGGTTGTTTTTTTAAGTCCCTAGCTGCAATGGTTATTGAGATATCACTTCTCAAAATTGGTGCCATTTTTATATTGGGCCACCCGGTATATATATATATATATATATCAATATATATATATATAAATATATATATATATATCAATATATATATATATATATATCAATATATATATATATATATCGATATATATATATATCAATATATAATATATATATCAATATTATATATATATCAATATATATATATATATATATATATATATATATAATATATATATATATCTATATCAATATATATATATATATATCAATATATATATTATATTATCTATATATCTCAATATCTATATATATATCAATCATATATATATATATATAT
>JAJOZX010006805.1:220000-243593 GCA_023014485.1 Bathynomus jamesi | reverse complement strand
TTAATCGCGGTAATGGTCTCAAATTAGTGGGTAAACATTTTAATTCTAATGAAGCTAAACGCTATTTCTTCAAACGTATAGTTACTTGTGGAATGGATTGGTAGCCATCATAGTTCAAAGTAATTCTATCGAATCCTTTGAAAAAAGACTAGATGATTATCTTGCCTTAACCCCCCCCCCCCCCAGTTAGAAGCATTTGTTAACGCGTAAAAGTATTGTAGAATTTTCACTCGGATTCCCTCCTCTTTACTTTAAATTTTTCACTTTATCTTTAAATTTCTTTCCTTTCTTTCAACCTCTTTTCTCTGCTTTGCTTTAAAACTTTCATTTGTCTTTAAATTTTCTTACATCTTTTGACATTCCTTCTTAAACAGACAGCCTCGTAGGTACTAGACGGTCTATTACTGTTTGGTGTCCTTTGTGTTCCTTTATATTCCTTTGTATAATATCCTCATTGATTCGATTCTTTTCAGACCTTAAACATTACATTAAAAAATTATCGATAATTATAATCTCTCTCTCTCTCTCTCTCTCTCTCTCTCTCTCTCTCTCTCTGAAATCTTTCGCAGATTCTAAAATCCTCATTCACTGAGTTAAGCCTTTCTATATGTTATGTGCTGATGGACTATATGATATGTCCAAATATAGCAGAATTAGCCTAAGAATAAAAGTATGTACAGTACACCTACAGAACACTATATTTAAGCAATTACAACCAGGTTCAAATACCAATAATTTTGAATTATTGTAGCTAGATGCTTAATTTCAACATACATTACTTTGTTGATACATATTGTTCGTAAAGGAAAAAATATCTGCCAAAAAATGATTACATAAAAAAAATAATTATACTCAGACATTTCTGATTACAAAATCGAAATATAATTATTTTAGAATCAGGTTTTTATTGATCAGAACGAATAATATCTTCTCAGTGTAATGTTCCAACGAAAGCCACAGATCATCTTTAAACTGTTGTAAAGTGAATCCGAAAATCTACGGAAAAGTTCATCGAAATTAACAATTTAGTGATACGAAAGTATTCCAACATCGATCAGTTGGAACAGTTATCTTAAATTAGAAAAGCGGTCTGAAACGCTAAAGGTTTTTCCTTTCTCTCTAAACGAAAGTGGTCTAAATTGGACCAAAGAATTATAGATAAGGGTTATATATATATATATCTATACAGTGTACTGTGAAAATTCGTTTTACAAGTGGTACAATTAATTTGCACAATAATGTATATATATATATATATATATATATATATTATATATATATATTATATATATAATATATATATATATACCGTATATACTCGTGTATAGGTCGAGGTTTTAAGACTGAATTCTTAGGCAAAAATTAGGGGGTCGACCAATATAAGGGTAACATTTTCGTGGGGTTGAAATCCGTGCACGATGGGGAGGGCTAGGAGCTACTGTTAGCTTCAGACATGAAAAATATTTACCATTTAGTACCAGTAAACAATGAAAACATAAAATATGTACCAATTATTAAAATTACCAAGACACAATTGGAAATGGCTGTTACACAGTAGGTTATCAGTAACCTGTTTATACATGATGACATGTTTAAGGTCACCTAGACGCAGTTGCCAGTTTCTAGTTTTTGGAAATGAGTTTTATATGCCATAAAATATGGGGCTTTATTACCCTAAATTGTTGTTCCACTACCCTCAACAACTGGGGTCGACATATACACGAGGCATATGATAAATTAATGATTTCTTGGCCAAAAATCAAGGGTCGACCTATACACGAGATCGACCTATACTCGGGTATATACGGTATATATATGTGTGTGTATATATATATATAAAGAGAGAGAGAGAGAGAGAGACTAACTTGTAATGTCGGTGGTCTGTATGCAGCAATTATGTTTCATTAAACTTTGCAATTTACAAGCATCATCATGGCCGACTACTATATAAACAAGTTCAACGTACTGACGAAGCCTTCGTAACTTTTATCACCATGATTCACCATGTTCGATTCATCAATTATAGTAGAAATACTGAATATTTTTCGTACGTGCGTTTTCCTAGTTTACCTTATAAACACACCATTGTAGGTTTGAATGCATGACTCATCAGGAGTAAAAGCATATTGAGTTTGCGTGTCATGCTTGAGGCCAAATAAACCAATTTGGTTTGTGTAAATTGAAGAACAAATACGTTCACAGAAGCCTAAGATTATTGGACCCACAAATTTCAAAACACCCATAATTTTTCAAATATTCTGTTCATATAAAGGTTTGTATTTTATACTTTATTAATTATCTTTTATTTTATTTTTTATTCATTTTTTAATTATCTTTTATTTTAGATTTTATTCATTTATTAATTATCTTTTACTTTATTTTTTACTTTTAGTAAAATTAGTGAAAGATATTTAATACATAATTATTACATATAATATATATATATATATATATATATATATATATATATATATATATATATATATATATATATACCGTATATACTCGTGTATAGGTCGAGGTTTTAAGACTGAATTCTTAGGCAAAATTAGGGGGTCGACCAATATAAGGGTAACATTTTCGTGGGGTTGAAATCCGTGCACGATGGGGAGGGCTAGGAGCTACTGTTAGCTTCAGACATGAAAAATATTTACCATTTAGTACCAGTAAACAATGAAAACATAAAATATGTACCAATTATTAAAATTACCAAGACACAATTGGAAATGGCTGTTACACAGTAGGTTATCAGTAACCTGTTTATACATGATGACATGTTTAAGGTCACCTAGACGCAGTTGCCAGTTTCTAGTTTTTGGAAATGAGTTTTATATGCCATAAAATATGGGCTTTATTACCCTAAATTGTTGTTCCACTACCCTCAACAACTGGGGTCGACATATACACGAGGCATATGATAAATTAATGATTTCTTGGCCAAAAATCAAGGGTCGACCTATACACGAGATCGACCTATACTCGGGTATATACGGTATATATATGTGTGTATATATATATATAAAGAGAGAGAGAGAGAGAGAGAGAGAGAGAGAGAGAGAGAGACTAACTTGTAATGTCGGTGGTCTGTATGCAGCAATTATGTTTCAATTAAACTTTGCAATTTACAAGCATCATCATGGCCGACTACTATATAAACAAGTTCAACGTACTGACGAAGCCTTCGTAACTTTTATCACCATGATTCACCATGTTCGATTCATCAATTATAGTAGAAATACTGAATATTTTTCGTACGTGCGTTTTCCTAGTTTACCTTATAAACACACCATTGTAGGTTTGAATGCATGACTCATCAGGAGTAAAAGCATATTGAGTTTGCGTGTCATGCTTGAGGCCAAATAAACCAATTTGGTTTGTGTAAATTGAAGAACAAATACGTTCACAGAAGCCTAAGATTATTGGGACCCACAAATTTCAAAACACCCATAATTTTTCAAATATTCTGTTCATATAAAGGTTTGTATTTTATACATTTATTAATTATCTTTTATTTTATTTTTTATTCATTTATTAATTATCTTTTATTTTAGATTTTATTCATTTATTAATTATCTTTTACTTTATTTTTTACTTTTAGTAAAATTTAGTGAAAGATATTTAATACATAATTATTACATATATATATATATATATATATATATTATATATATATATATATATATATATATATATATATATTAGGGCGGTTCAAATAAATGAAAATAAAAAAATCAAGCAAGTATGTACTTTTTTTTATTAGACTTAAGAACATAAAACTCTGAGACGAATTTGAGTGGAATCCGAGAGTATTTACTCGCTGCTCAAGCATTAGAATATGTACAGTGGATGAATTGGATAAATACCATTTAGATAACCAATGAATTCGCACAATATAACATTCAGTGATGGCACAAATGCATTGATATCACCTTAATATCATACATGAAATCTAGTCGCCTGAACATTTACTGGTGGCCAATGTCGACTTATTGTGGTCAGGAAATTAGTGCCGGTGCATTTCCACTACGTGTAAGAGGAACTGCTTTTGAGTCTCGGCTTTGGTAATGGTTGCATTGAAATTCTTTATCATGGACACGCCCCTTTCAGCACTCGTTGATAACATTCAGTCTTTACATGGATAGGAGGGATCGTCTATCGTCTTAGTGATTTTTCCACTCATCAGATGTCCTAAGAACCCTCGGCTGATCTTGAAAATATCAAATAACTTGAATGACGCTGAATCGACAAAGTCTGAGAGATCCATCCTCTCTACTGAAACGTTTCCTTTGTATTTTCTCCAATCTTTCTTTAGTGTTCCTCTCTGTAATAAATTTGCTGCCTCAACCATTTTCATCTTTGTTTTCCGATAAGGTTTCAAACGAAACAAAGCCAAACCAGGAGGAGATTGTAGACACCAATCGACCAGGAAAGTACTCCGGGGGGGGGAACGTTAGGCATGAGACAGGGAGTGCTGGAACTCCCGTTTCTCCTGTCACTGTCCTCCTTAGCTGATCTTTTTCCGTGTTTCACCTACCCTGTGAGCAGTCCAGCATGCTCTCAAACACACTTCTCCCTCTATTCCTCACTACACATACATGCACCTTACACGTTACCCAGTCTTTTCAAAAATTTCTAAAAAAAGAAAAACAAAAAAGGTATCATTGAACCTTGAAGACGTTGTTTTTGGCTCTCTTCTTCTGTGAAGGGGTCACTTTTGCGGGCGTTTACCCTTAGGCCCCCCTCCTTCCTACATAAAAAAAACTCAAATCAGATCCCATGTACCATAGGTGGCGCTGGAAGGAAGTAAAGGCGGCACTACTGGCAGTTACGTTGAATTCACTGCAGGCACTAAGCTCCTTGCAGAGGTTGAGGTCATTAATTGGTGCATCACTTGCCATCGGGGAGGAGTACCATGCTTTAACATACAACAGTGCGACAAAAAGGCAGAATTCAAGTAGGTTCTTCTCTTCAGCTTGTGACATCTCAAACCGTCCTCGAAATAAGTACGAGTAGATTTAAAAAGCATAAATAGCCTTAGCCATCCATCTGGCATGGTGGAACGTGCCTGGCTTTTGGAATTTAATTTTTTTAGGTGGTGTTTCACCAAGGAAAATCAGTGTCAGATCCAACATTTCATGGTAGTCGTCCCTTGGCATTGAGCTGGCATCTTTACATAACCGTAAATTTCCCTCAATCGGCGCGCTCGGAAAATTTAAATACCAGAAGCCCCATACGACAAATCAGCAGTCTAGGAGTAATCGAACATGAGCTTGAGCACCCACTGAAAGTTTTGCTACCAAGTAGAAATTTGCCATGAAGATTTTTGTAAACAAGTAGAATTAAAAATCCACATGCTCAATAACTTTCCTGCAATAAATTTTTCACCCCTATTACATGAACCGCCCTAATATATATATATATATATATATATATATATTATATATATATATATATATATATATATATATATATATATATATATATATTATATATATATACTGTATATATATATATTACATTAATTTAAATACAGGGTGGGCCGTAAGTTTCCATACATAGGAAAAATAAACATTTTTTTATGGACAACCATTTTTATTTATATAATATGCTCTACATGGTTGCCATTGTTTTGAAAACACATTTCAATACGTGTTCCCAGATCCCCAGATCTCACCCCCCTTGATTTCTATCTTTGGGGCACTTGAAGGCCATGGTGTATCAGGAAAAGATACGAGACATAAATCATCTAAAGGAACGTATCACCAACGCCATTACTGTACAAGCATAACGTCAACTGTGCTAATGCGTGTTCATCAACAGTGGGGAACACGTATTGAAATGTGTTTTCAAAACAATGGCAACCATGTAGAGCATATTATATAAATAAAAATGGTTGTCCATAAAAAAATGTTTATTTTTCCTATGTATGGAACTTACGGCCCACCCTGTAGATTATGTAATACTAAACATATTGCATAAAAGATTAACGTACATATTACATCACTGTAAATATTTTACATATGAATATCTGTAAATTTAAAGTAAATTACGTAAAAAACATGTTACATTAAAGATTAACGTACATATTACATCACTGTAAATTTTTTAGATGTGGATATTTGTAAATTAAAAGTATATCATATTCTTAACCATTTTTTACAAACATCATTAATTAATCCTCTAAATTCTAGTCATCAACGTTTGAATCCTAATTATTACATTTTTAAGCGCTAGGAAAGTACTACAGTACTTATTTGTACGTTATTTGTACTCATTTATACTTTTTAGAAAAAGTTATGTTCAGAATTTTGATGTGCGAAAATAACCTTAGAATTCTGAAGTGCGAAATTAATTTTAAAATGTAATTTTTAAACAATAACGGAATTTTTATGTTTAAATTTACGTGCTCAAAAATTTCCTGAGATTATATTGTTAATTACATTTTTTGTTATCTTTAATAATTATGAATAATGTGAGTATTTCAGTAAAGATTAATAACAAACCTGAATATAAAATACCGGGTGTCCGAGAATTATCTGTACAATTTTTGGCTGTGATTAAAAGTCAACCATGAAGTGTAGAAATTCCAGTGTTGTCCCATTTTACAGAGAATCTCATTATGTGTTTTATGATACTACGTTTTGATAAGTTTTTTAGAAATGTACGCGAGTGACAGACATTGATGATTTAAAAGCAAGAATCACAGCTGCTATTGAGCGAATTGATGTGGATATGCTGCAGCGTACATGGCAACATTTGGAGTATCGATTGGATGTTTTGCGAATCACTGATGGTGCACATATCGAATGTTTGTAACAACGTTACTTTAATAAAAGAAACTTTTGAAAATACAGATTCTAAATAATCTTGTTTAAGAATTTTACGTGTGTTATCAAGAATTTTATTAAAAGATGAAATTGTACAGATAATGTTCGGACACACTGGAATTTCTAAAAAATTGTCAAAACTTGGTATCAGAAAAGAATTAATGAGATTCTCTTTAAAATGGGATAACACTGGAATTTCTACACTTCATGGTTGACTTTTAATAACAGCCAAACATTGTACAGATAATTCTCGGACACCCTACCTATATATTTGGAAATTATAATTGTATTCGCTATAAATTTGTATACCTTTTTATTAATGTACAATATTAAATATCAGTAATGCCACCTGATAATTATTAATGATAATGTTAAATTATTAATAATAATGTTAAATAATACTTTATATACCTAACCGATAAATATCGTATCATCATATAACACAAAATTACTTGTATATCATAAAAGTAAGATGGACAATGCATCCATGAGCATTACTTGGACAGGGAAAAATAGTTGATTCTCATTATCTAGTTTCGTGAGACAGTGATCAATCCATCATAACACCAACATATGTAAATTTATCGTTAGTTACACCTAATATTTCTACATCAATTATACATAATTTAGCAGACTCATACATGTTACCCAATTCTACAAAAAATTCAGAGTTCAGATCAGCGTTAAAATCCACCATTATTATACAATGAGAATATTTGGGATTATCTTATAGTGACTAAATTTTATACGGCAAATTGATGTATTTATCTAGATCACTGCCGTTATTTTATAGTAAATAGCAGTTTACAATTAAAATGTATTCGTTATTCACATGTAATTTAATTTCTAACAGCCTTACACTATCATTTCTTAGAAATCTTACATATTATGTCAAATTCTTTCTTATTAAGAACTCACCTCCACTAAAAGGCCTACGGTATAATAACCTGTTTTATAAGTTTATGTCTATATAGTCTATATACAGTATACTGTGTATATATATATATATATATAATATATATATATATATATATATATAAAATTATTTATATATATTACATTCGTTAATAGAGCAAAACGTGCACGAAATATCTTCAAGGCTAAAGGAGCCCCCAAATCTTTGGATGTGTGTTCAGAAATTTGGCATATTGAAAATGACAATGAAATGCCTCTCCCTCCATTTGGAACTTAATTGCTTCGTAACTGAAAACATATTAAGTTTGGGATTTCAGTTACCTGATATACACAGTCCCATGTTTTCTGACTTTTCCAGAAACAAATCCCCCTCCCCAAATTTTTTTTGAAAGATAGTTCCAGTGAGCTCTTCAAATACATTAAATATTTAAAGTTGACAAACTTGATGAAGAACTATTCAAACATTCAGAAAAAGTTGTGCGATTTCCATAATTTACTCTCAGAAATTTGTGTACTGATGTCCAAGTTTGGGTGAGTTAATCTTGTATTCAAATTTAAATACATATTACATGACTATTGAACAATTCTTGAAGCTATAAATAATTCACAGGCGTGCGAATGAGAACTTCGTAAGAGTTGTTTTCTTACTAATAAATTGATTTTACATAATTCAACTACGTTGATTTCGAATAAGGTGTCCATTTTTTTTCTATCACGTAAGAACTTTCTGCAAACTGGAGGAAGAGAAAAAACAACAACATAAATAAATATTTTTTATTTCAATTTACATTAGGTACCTATTTCGCTTTGTTATACTAATTACAAATGCAAGCAACTTTAAAAAGAAAGAAGACTATTACCGTCAATTACATATTCATCTTTATTTGTCCTGAGTTTTCTTGCCAGATTTATGCCTTTTAGTCTCGAATGTACGCGCTGTTCCTTTTCATTTATGTAATAATTCTGGAGTATCCCGTTTCAACATTCAGCAGTAATCAGCCATCATGCTGATGTCCTTCGCACGCAGTAGACAGACTGACTCATCTGTTGGCTTGTCAATCACTTATATACTAGCGGTGCGTTTCTCGAATGTTCTAGAAGACACTATGACGTCACTTCTGATCTGGAAGCATTTATAGGCAAGTAGTTTTCAATCAAAATTTAATTGGGTCAATTTTAATGAAAATTACTTAGATATGTAATATGAAATATGATATTTTGTGAAAAATCTGTACGTGATGGAGAAAAATGAATATTATTTCGGAATCAGCGTACAAAAATTACTATATAAGTGATAAAATATTTCGGACAACAAAACCATCGCAGGCCTGTGTATAATTTTAAATTTTTTTTGCATAAAACTCTCTGAAGATGACTTGAGTTCTCCTTCTATCGATTTGGCAAATTTAAATGCTCTACCCACTACACGAATACTCAAGGTATAAATAATCTTTGGCATAATTTTTTCATGTAGACGTTTCATGTAGAATTACTTTTGTTGGGTAACTAATTTGGAAGTTAGAATTTTTCACTTTTGTTGAGTAACTAATTTAGAACTTAGAATTTTTCACTTTTGTTGAGTAACTAATTTAGAAATCAGAATTTTTAATGTAGACTCACTTTTGTTGATTAATTAATAAAGATTCTTTTAATAATATTTAATAATTATATGAATAATAATTATGCCACTATAAGTCCCGCATTCTTTGTATTTACCATTTGGGCATAGTTAGAATTCAAGAGTTTAAGTGTTTAGTGCGAGGACAGTTATAACAAACCAAGTAACAAACGATAAGTTGGAAAAGAAAATTCGGTTCTCAGAATTTGACCTTCAGTCGAGAATGAGAACCCAACCTACGAGGAACCTATTCTAAATTCAGTAACGTTTCTTGTCTCAGGTATTTTAAGATGGTTTTTCTTTCCAAGAACGGGTGAAATTTTCTTTCAAGAAAAAATGAATTTCTAAACATTAAAAATTTGAATTCAAAACGTGATTAGATTTTTTTTTTATAAAATTTGTGTGGTGAGGATGGGGAAACACGTGTTTATAAATGGTCTGATGTATAAAAGGGATACGTTTATGTACAAAAGCTTGACAAAATTAAATAAACACCACGATGGTAGTCCTCAAGAACATATGGCAAAGCTCATCAATGGAATACCAGAACGCGTGTCAACTTTATATAATGTAAAGAAGAAAGAAACACGATTCTAAATATATTGATTCAATAAATCTGTTATTATTTATTGACTTTCATTATCAAGTCAAAAACTAAGGAAAAACCGAAGGTGTTTGTTTACTTTTGTCAACCCTCCGTACGAATTCATGAAGCAATAGGTTATTGATGGGTTTATACACCGTAAGCAGTAAAATTCCATTTGGTTCCATATTACACATCAAAATTGGTTAAGGAAAGGTTCCTCTCAGAGTGAGATTGCGAATTGGGGACAGTATAGGCACTAACCGGGAACTAACTCACTCTCCCTTTTTTTTTTAACTCTATATACCAAAACGCTATATGAAAAAGGGAACCTTTACCCTCAATGTTAGAAACCGTTTATTATGAGGAACATTACAATTACGAAAGAAAAACTATTCAGGTGCCTCGAATTGAATATTTTGATAACTATCCCGTTTGCAGCTAAATTATATTGTGCAAAGAAGCACTTAGAAAATGTTCAAAGACAAAATCTATAAAAAAAAAGCCAATGAAATCACACTCAAATGACATTTTAAAGTGATTATCCTGTTTAGTGTTTAGTCTTAGAGAAAGTAAGAGCTATAAATTATTATATTTGTAACTGGAGAAGGTTTTTGGAAAATATGGACGTTTAAAAATGAATTCCAGCTCCCAAAATTCAAGTTCAGAATTTTTAATATGATGTCTGAATTTCGAATGTTTGGTAAGAAATCTTGTCCTTTATTTATATTCTTGTAATGCTGCATAAGGGATTTGCGGACACTTTTCACTTTATTGAAAATGTTTTGCAGTGTCATGTTGAATTCATGCAATCTCTCATAGTTGATTAGCTGCGCTACATGTGTAAACATCCATTTTCATTTGTCAAGTTTGAAGAATTCCAAACACACACACACACACACACACACACACACACATACTTTTTTAATTTTGAGCATGCAGGCATATTTCACTCTTACTTTTAGTGTAGAAAAGACCGTGTCATTCCAGAACAAATCATTAAGTTTTGCGACTGTAAAACACGACCAATCTCTCCCATAAAATTTCTTCGCATGCAATAACAACTGGTCGTTAAATGTGAGTTTGCAAGAAATAATGATTTTTATAAAAATCTTTGAAGGTTCGAAAAATTCCCAGAATTCGGACGCCCTTCGTTCTATACCCTCCAGTTAACTCACTAACGAAATACAAAAAAAATACTAATATTTCAGAAATGGCATACCACACAGGCATATATATATATATATATATATATATATATATAATATATATATATATATATTATCTTCAGTTAATTTCATGGTTATTTACTCAAACAATCTTTTCTGCTCAGTTATCATTACCGTATAATAAAAGAGGCTTGTTAAATTATCTTCATACGCAATGGTGCTTTGAATCTCGACTTTCGTTCTTCATTTTTTTCTGGCAAGTATATTCATGTGGTTACGTGATCACGAAGAAACTGAGATAAAGTGTGTAGACCTCTTTTATTTTTGCATATTGAATTGGTTCCTTTAACAGCGAGATTCTTTATTTAAAAATGGATTTTCTGGTTTACTCCCACTCGGTAAAAATGAATTTGCATGAAAGTTATGATATCAATAATAGATAGATAGATAGATAGAATAACGTTTATTAATAATAATAAAATAAATGCATTTTTTTCAATTTACAATGACATGAATAATTGTGAAGCTCGACTATTTATTTTATTTAATTTGGCCCTTAAGCTTTAGGCTTTACTGGGCTTTTATTAAAAATAAGCAGCTAGTTGTTATTAATTAATAATAATAACTAAATAAATAAGGAAATAAGTATTATTAATAGTTAAAACATGCATTACAATATTAAACAATATTAATGAACAATATTAAACAATATTAGTGGACATTAATCCTAGATTTTTGTTAGTATGACATTATTAATCGGGATTTCAACTTGGTTTTAAACAAATTTACATTCACAATATTTTTAATATCGGCATGCAAGTCATTCCATAGTTTCAATCCAATGAAAATGGTTAGTTTTTGAGATGAAGACAATTTAAATTGAGGTATAACAAGCTTTGATCTATTTCTGGTCTGATATTTGTAATAGATGAAATTGCGAGTCATTCAATGAAAATTATAACAGTGAAACTCATTAAAAAAAATAAAAGGGAACATTTTCGGCAGCTAGATTACCCTCATCAGTCACAAATAAAAAACTAAGACGTTAAAACAATTATCAAAATTGTGGCCGATTCCGATAGCCATGTGACTTCAAATAACCCTGTAAAAAGTAATGGGAGACTGTGAGATGGACTGATCCCGGGGTTGACGGAATATCCCAGAATTTGAAAATGACGTGATTAGGAAAATTTTCACGCGAAATTTGTAATGTTGCCCAAGCAGTATGGTATAGTGCCTCTTCCTACTGGAAGAAAATTTTAGCAAAATTAAACCCCCTGCACGAGACGCAACTTGGAAAAGCTGTCATGGTACCTTTTACGGTACCTTTCATCGTTGATTGTTACTGATGATCCATCTTCACTTTCAAAGTAGAATGGGCCTATGATGCCAAAACAAGTAATGGCACACCAAACAAAACACTTTAGCACTGTGTAGAAACTTTATATGGATTTCTTGTGGTCTATTAGTATATCATATTCGATCGTTTTGCTTACTTAACGTGAAAATATGTTTCATCAAACATAACCAGGTTGTTTAGGAATTCAGCATCGGCAGATTGCTCAAACAATTCCAGCCGGGCCACTTTGTCCGCAGGGGAACACTTGTTGAGTCATTTGGATTTTGTATGGGAATAAATTCAAATCACATTACAGTAATGTTCGCACAAACTGTTTAGACCATGTTCTCGAAACAGCCGTCCCATAGAATTTCCGTGCTATGTCACTGCTACTCTGATTGATTTGATATTTTTAACTCTTTTCGCTCTTCAAGGATGTCCACTTCTCACGTACTCTGAATTTCCTCTTAAACTGGGGCTGTGGTTCAAGGATAGGTCTATTTGAGAGAAGGTTCCAATATGGCAGCAAGACATTCATCACTTCAGTCCATCATTCTTCTTCTTCTTCTTCGGATCCGCTATTACTGAAAAGCAAAAACTTTTTAGACATATATATAAATGAATGTGTGTGTGTGTGTGTGATTCTCTGTAGATAGTATAGTTACAAATAGTTATAGTATAGTTCTGTAGTTTTAAAATAGTCTGTTAATTTCTTTTGTTTCGTTGATGAGACACGTTTTTCTGCAGCATAGTCTCTCCATTTCTTCAGTAACATCACATCCATGGAGGTAGATTCAGGCTGCTGCTCTCGATTTCACAGACTGCATCGATTTCAGACTGACTTACAACTGAGTCTGACAGCAAGGCGTGCGCCAATTACGCCGTCAAGGTTCGTCGGTTAAACCGGCGCGTCAGTTGAGCGAAAGTCGGTTAAGAGGAAGTGTACTGTATGTATGTATATATATATATATATATATATATATATATATATATATATATATATATATATATATATATAAATAACAATGAAAAGGAGCATCATTGTTGCTACAATCATCTTCATCGAACCAAACATTTCGAAAACCATCTGTTTTCATCCTCAGTGGCACCTATGAACTGTACAAGTTAAGGACCAGTTATCCATATCCGTCGTCTATCTAGGTGCCACTAAAGATGAAACATAGGGTTCACGAAGCGTTTAGTTAAGTAAAGATAATTGTAGCAATATTAGTGATCCTTTTCATTATTCGATTGCGTCTTGCACGTAATACCTCGCTTCCTAATATATATATATATCAGTGGCGTGCATTCAGGGTAAGCTAGGTAAGCGCCGCCTGCCCTAATAAAAATCTTATTAAAGATATTAAAGACAGTACCGTATTTTTCAGAATAGTCTACAGTACATACTCACTGGCCAGTTATGAAATTTACCATTAGCTACTATAATTACTATAATTATATAATATGTACATATAATGCGTGTGCTCACACGCAATACCGCTTACCCTGTAGACGTACCCGCCGCACGCCACTGATATATATATATATAATAGTCATAGATGACGAAGTTGGTCGAACGTTTCTGTAAATTTTCGTCCGAAACCATTTTTTACCCATTAAGTTGAATGAGTTATATATTTTATACTGTCAAGTTTTTAATCTCCTTCGCTTGAGTTAAAGTAGGTGTTGGGGATCGGGGAGGGGGGGTGGGCATAAGAAAGTTTAGAGAAAGCGTTTTTTCAACGTATGCAATTATTTTTACGAATTTCATCCAAATTAGAATTTTAATAAAAAAAAACTCGAAGTCAAATTTGTCGTCCTTTATGCTGCCTCAGCTTTCCATAACCTCTGATTTGTCTTAGGTTAGGTTAACCTAACCTAACCTAACCTAGCATAACTTAACCTCAAAAAATAAGTCGGACAAGAAAATCCGACTTATTTACAAAGTTTTCTTACTGGTAAAAACCGTTGCTTGCTATTGGCCCTACGTGGGGAGCTAGGCATATCTCTCTCTGTATATATATAATATATATATATATATATACGAGTATATGTATATGAAACTTGATTTTACTTTTGACCTAACGTCTCGTACATGGTTTTTACCTCTCTAATGCCTTTATAACCCTTAGTACCGACTTATATTATGTCTAACCGAACATGTTGTTATGCAGGTGAAATGCAAGAACGAGTGAACTGCAGAGGACACCATCTTTTAAAAATTTAATTACCTCTATGTATTCACGGACACAACTACAGGAAATGTAACTCATATCGTACATGGCACAACGAGAGAGAGAGAGAGAGAGAGAGAGAGAGAGAGAGAGAGAGAGAGAGAGAGAGAGAGAATGATATTCTTACATATTTTTAACTTTTACACAGTAATACTGCAAGTATGCATGCTTAAAGCTCATCTTAAATTTCTTATATTTTGTTTGTTTGAGAATTTTCTTATATTTATTATATTTATTTATATTTTTCTGCTTGAGAATTTTTTTTTACTTTTCTATTTAAAGATTATTTTGGAAAATACATTTAATTTCACTTTGCAAAATGTAAATATTTGAATACATCTAAATGGATATTATTATGGTGAAAAGGTTAAAGCATAATAATAAATTAATAATAATAATAATAATAATAATCAGAGGGGAATGCACAGCGTTCAAGCCAGACGAATGCATGCGGCTGGGGATTATATTAGAATATCACTATTGGGAATTGAATCCTTGACTTTAGTGTCTTTACTTTGCTTAAAGGGAAACGGTGTTACCAAATGAGTCACAGACGATGGTAAGTATTATGTATGCTAACAAAAATTAATTTTTATTATATGAGTTTATGTGAATAAATTTAAGTTCTATTGAATCGTCCCAATTTCCCCATTAAATCTGTCAATTACTACCGCGTGTAATATTTAAGAACCACTGAGTAACAAACTTCAGTTCTGCCATCATGAGAAATGAATTCTAATTAGCTTTGTCACATGGCATGAATCAGTAAGTTTATCTGTAAAGATATTAAGCACATACTCACCTTTGGAAACCTCAGCTATCGATGGGTTCTATTTTAGAACATCATTATTATAACAAGCACATTATGAGATACTTATTCTGTTGCATATCCGAAGTCTATAGGAAATTTTTTGAAAACCATTGAAAGTCTGAAATTTTTAGAAGAATCTGTATATATTTTTACCTAACTTGCCACACACACACACACATACATAGAGGATTGACAAAAGTAAATAGACGGCTTCGACTTTTCCATAGTTTTGGTTTATTTATTTATTTGATTTCTTTTATTTATTGAATCAATATGTTTAGAATCGTGTTGCTTTTCCTTTCAAATCATGTAAAGTTGACACACGTTTTGGCATCCCACTGATGAGCTTTGCCATTGGTCCTTGAGGACAATCATCGTGGTGTCTATTTACTTTTGGCAACGCTCTGTACTCATTTACGGCATACAGTAAATATTAAGGATTTTGACGACATCCTTAAAACTTTTAAATATTTTAAAGGTTTAAAATTAAAACCATAAAATATTAACGATTTTTACGTATATTTTTAACTTTTTATTTTAAGAACCTCACAAGCCAACTGTGTTGAGAGGTCATTATTTAAAAACGTAAATTAAGACATCTGTATTCTAGTTACAAACTAAAGAAACTTCTTATAGCAACTGAAGTATGAACATACATAATGTACCGAGATGCTTTGGAAAGGAATTATCATTGCTAAAGTACTGAAGAAATGCTAATTCTTCATGGAAAGACAAGTAAGAGGAACAAATCTGATAGGCGCAGTAGAAATGAATTTCACTACTATTGGTTTTATATAGCGAGGGAAAATGGCTAAAGTAATTTGTGCCTAGTCTTGTGTATGTCGGCTTTCGATACGTGGAGGTACTAAAATTATTGGTTTCTTTTGTTATTTTTATATCTTCTTTAATAAATATAATGTTTTAATATTGGGAGTTGAGGTAGTTGAGGAATAGAAATGCATGGTTGATAATTCTTCCCCAACACCTACTAAAGGAATTTCCTCAGTAACATATATCAACTTCCCCTTAAAGTTCCTACAGTTAAAAAGGACACCATACTTCATTTTCCATTTTTACAAATACATAAGCTATAAAATACATTCAGAACTCCACAACCTACTCACTCCACTTTATATACACCTTCAAATTAATTTTCAGTTTGTATTCACATATAATTAGAGAATCGAATCATATTTTAATCACACAGCAAAACTTCTTCAAACCTTTGTTTCGTCCACAATTTACTCTGTGTTCGTTGCAGTGCGAATTATATTGGTAGTACGTACCGCCGCTATCAAACAAGAGTGGCGAACATCGCGGCATTTGAACAAGAACTTTCAACTTCGATTTCATGGCTAGGAAGCATTTTTTATTACAGAAATAAAAAATACTTAAAAATTATTATCTAAATATAGATATATAGAGTTATCTGATGCATGTGTTTGTAACAAAATTAGTGGAAATAAATTATACATGAATGAGTGAAAGAAATACCTTGCAATATATTGTAAATTTATCAAGAAATCATGAAATTTATAGAATTAATAACATTTTTTTAATTTTTAATTTTAATTTTTTAATTTCAGAACAGTTGCAGACCCCCGCAGATAGACCCGCCAGTCGGGGTCAAAGATGAGAAAGTAACAGCTGGATCTGCTGACAATGAAGATAAGGTTAGCAAAGCTGTGACAAACTGCAACGTTGATAAATGATGGAAGGAGAATATATGATATATATATATATATATATATATATATATATATATATATATATATATATATATATATATATATATATATATATATATATATGGGATGAATTTCACAATAAAACACGTGAAATGACTGAATGCTGCAAACCCACAAGGAAAAAGAAAAACGATTCCAAGGCCTTTCGTGTATTCAAAGCTACACCTGACGAGGTGTAGCTTTGAATACACGAAAGGCCTTGGAATCGTTTTTCTTTTTCCTTGTGGGTTTGCAGCATATATATATATATATATATATATATATATATATATATATATATATATATATATATATATATTGAATATCATGCACGAACAAGCAAGACTTTTCAGGATGGAAAAAATCGCTCCATCAGGGTTTGAACCCACACCACCTTTTGAGTAGAAAGTGAGAGAGCTATCCATTACACTACAACGGAATAAAAATAAACACAACTCGTAGCGCCCTCTCCTTATACTCAAGAGATGGTGGCTTCAAACCCTGGTGGGGACAATTTTTTCGTATATATATATATTATTTTTTGGCTGGGGAAAGGGCGAGTGCAGCAACTCCAAAGGATGTAGTATACACAGACCTATCAATGCTCGTCGCGCAAGTTCGTGATAAAAGCCTTTCTTCAGGTCTTTACTATATACTGAATCCATTAACAAATAAAATGAATAAAGAAAGGGTAGAAGATGCGTACTTTATTTGTTCGAGTGAACAAAAATAAAGGGTCATAAATGTTTTTGCAGAATTCTAAGAAAACTTTATTTTTAAGCATGAATTTAAGTTTCCATTAAAGGATGTAAAAACGTTTTTATTTTTAGGTCCGACCCATTCGAGTACTTGGTTTTTAAAAGGAACTTTTTTAAAATTCCTTAAAGTACGTTAAGAGTCAAATACAGGGTGGCCCAAAAGGTACCTACGAAGTTTAAGCCTTTATTTCACCAAAACTATTGAGAGTACAAAGATGGTTCAAACACCATTCAAATCAGCATCTCAAGCCATTTCCATGACAATGTGCTCGATGTGCTGTCCCTCCACTTCGATGATTTTTCACAATCTCATCCCAAAATTCGATACCACGCTGTGGAGAACCTCTGTCGGAATGTCGACGATTTGAGGTTCAATCGATGATTTCAGCTCCTCCAAAGTCTTTGGGTTGCTCTGGTGAACTCTATTTTTAAGGTATCCTCACAAAAAGAAGTCACACGGGTTGAGAGCAGGCGAATAGGCAGGCCAATCAATGCCGCTTCCATAGTGCTTCCGATAGTCCAAACCAATGGCATCCTCTCCAACTGATGTTAAACAAATGATGTGAGTAGTATAGTGTGTCAGCAAATTTTCATCGAATTCTCTTCATTCGTTTCGGAGAAAATGTAAGTTAATGTTGGTAGGTACCTTTTGGGCCACCCTGTAAGTAAATTAAACATTAAAGAAATAAAATAATTTAATGAATTAATTAATCAATTTAACAAGGACGAACCCCGAACGGGTTACATTAACAAAATCGAATTTTATAATGTCAGCATTCGACATTATGTAAGTATATGGCTTTCAAATTTCAAATTACATTTCAGATTTTCAATGAAAATGACTAACGTAACCTAACCTAAACAGACCTAACTTAACCTAACCCAACTTAACCTAACTTGACCTAATTCAAACTAACTTTTTGTATCGACATTGAGTAGATCGACACTGTTCCACTACCCGCCCTGAACTTACCCAAAGAGATAAAATTCGATCTTAAGAACCATTTTAACAACGTCCATATCTGCAGTTTCGCATAATAAGAAACTAATGACGTGCAAAAACTCTCATTTCTGTATAAAAATGCAACATTACGCCGCCCGCCCTCAAAAAATAAAAGCCAGCTTATTTTCTGTAAGAAACTAATATTATATCAGCTGTACCGAATATACTTTCAAACCTCGGGGTGAGATGTTTATATATACACGTATATATCATGTAAATATACCTTTGGTATATACACCTTTGGTTAGCTTCCGCCCGAATTTTTCATTCTGACGAAGGTCAAGCTTTCCACTCCACCTTAGACCTACAGTTTAACGTGGAATCCGAACCACGCTCCATCAGCAGCCCAGCGTCTTTACTACTAGGCCACCTAAGGTACCCATTTATCTACCAACCACTTTCTTTATTGTGTGGAAGGATGAACAGCTGGGTTTTGCTGCGCGTCGGCTGCCGTCGGGTCTCGAACCCGGGGCCGATGGATTTGTAGTCAACGACGCTAACCACTACACCACGGAGGCGCATTTTATATATATATATATATATACACACGAGGACTGATCAAAAATTCTCGGGACAGATGTATTTATTGCAAAACTACTGTAAGCGTCACATACCCAATCAGATTTGTCTCTTTCAAAGTAGTCTTCTTCTGATTGTAAATAGTGATTCCAGCGATCTAGCCATTTATTGAAGCAACTGTTATACTCTTCTTTCGGAATGTTCTTCAATTGTCGTGTCGCATTTTGTTCGATCTTTGGTATTTCCTGAAATTGTTTTCCCTTCAGGGTGTTTTTCAGCTTGGGGAACAGGAAAAAGTCACAGGGTGCCAAATCCGGCGAATACGGTGGTTGGGAAACACAGTGGAATGTTGTACTCCATTAAGAATACCTTTATGGAGAATGCTGTGTGAGAGGGCGCATTGTCGTGATGCAACATCCACGAACCCGACGCCCATTTTGCCGGGCATTTTGCATTCGTATTTACATTTGAAATAAAATAAAAAGTCAACGAAACTATATATCAATTTAGACCGTAAATAACCTCAAAATATGGAATAATTTATCCATATTGGATGAATTCGTAATATATTCCTTATAAGGAAATTGCATGAATAAAAATGTATGAAAGGAATGAATAACGTGCTATTTAGAAGTAATTTAAGCCCCTTAAATTATATAACTTGTGTGTAAATTGGAACATTAGTTTTTTACGGAGCTTCAAACAAAGAATTTCTTTCACTAATGCTCCGAAAACTGCGCCATTTTACTGTGTCGCAGTAAACATACTTTTACATATGAAAAAATTACTTTATTTTAATATTCAATGTTAACAATATCTATAACAGACTAAAAAAATACGAGCAATTCAAAGGAAAAAACCTTGCCCAACAACACAGAAAAACTGAATTAAAATATATTTACATAAACGTAGAATACATTTTCATTATTCGCCTTAATAATAAATTATTAAGCTGATATTTAATTCAAATGTATTTCTTACATTAAAATATAATAAAAAAAAATCGAGACTGCAACAAACAAATGTAATTTTCTTCCACCATGCGCTAGAGGGCGCTATTGAACGAAGCGCTAAAATACGCTCTCCGGGAAGAAGGATAATAATTTATTCATTCAAGAGGGTCTGAAACTGGCACAGCCGTCAGGCCATCTAATGCGACCCATGGCTTTAACTCCTGTATTATTATTATTATTATTATTATTATTATTATTATTATTATTAACAGCATAATCAGGCTCGAACCCCCGACCTCAGTATCTTCACTTCACTTATAGGGAAACGGTGCTACCCACAGAGATACAGACTACGGACGTTGGTCCGGACAGAAGAATATACAGATGAGTTGGGTGGTTGTTCCATATTACTTCCTTCTTCCAATTGAAGGCACTGAAAGAAAGTAGGATTAGGGAGGAGGGAGTAACGTCACCAACGGGAAAAATAAGTTTCCTTTTAAAGGAAAACTAGGTTT
The DNA here is from genome assembly GCA_023014485.1 of Bathynomus jamesi. Classification (NCBI taxonomy): domain Eukaryota; kingdom Metazoa; phylum Arthropoda; class Malacostraca; order Isopoda; family Cirolanidae; genus Bathynomus; species Bathynomus jamesi. The sequence continues at coordinate 222,622 of JAJOZX010006805.1, read as the reverse complement.
AGCCAAATATATTACGTCAGTGAGCTGCAGTAAACTGAGTTAAATTATGTTACAGTAAATATATTAAATACAAAATTTATTTATTTAAATACTGAAAAATTAAAAGATCGGAATATAAATTACTAATTAGCAACATAGATAGATAGATAGATAGATAAAGAGAGAGAGAGATGTAAACTGTGCCGAATGCAGAATGCCCTAAAGTTAGGAGTCTTTCACATTTTTTAAATGAATAAATATATATTCACAATATAGGTTTTGTGAATTAAATTGTTTAAAATTAGAGGTAAGTGTCTGTCTCTCCCTCCGATACATTGTAACAAAATGTCTCACACTCGCTTTTCTCCCATTCATTATACCTGTCTTAATTAAATAAATAAGTTAAATAGTTAAAATGTTATCATTTGGAAATTTCTTTTCGTTCAAAGTCTCTTGTCCCAGTCCACGCTACTCATGTGGCACTTAAAGATCCAACGCTACAAACTCACAAAAAAAACATTCCTGATTTTTTATTTAAAGGTGAAATCTAGTGGTTTGAACTCAAAATTTTGAAAAAAAAAAAAAAAGAAGTTTGCCCGTTCTTCACCTTATACCCTTAACTTTTTTCCCTTCTTATAATTTTTTTCCCTAGATGCATTTTCAGAAAGCCTAATTAAGGTAATATTTACCTTGCAAATGTAAAAAATGTATGTCAAGTTATTTTTTATGACTGTTTGAAAATCTGATGTTTTCAGGATTCCGATTTTGAGAAGATTAGAGATGACTGTTCAATTATCCGTAAAAATATTTGAATTAGGCGATTTTCGTGAAAATAGGCATGAAATAAACACATTATATGAAACAAATTTTGAATAGGTTTCAATAAAGTCGTAAGAACAATTTTTTGGTTAAAAGTATGAATAGGGTTTTTCTATTAGATTTGAAATTTATACAGTATATACAATAATACACACACAGGACTTTGATTTTTCTGATTTTATCCCCAAGGAATCACACAAATCAACAACAATTGGGGGTTTTCGGAGGAGTTTAGTGTAGAACTAACAGAAACGGGCAGAAATTTGGATAAATTTCGAAATCTGAAAAATGGTTGTGCTAAAAACCGCCTGAAACACTACATCCGACTGTATATGAAGTACTAATGAAATGAAATGAAATGAACAAAATAATAGTAAAATATTGAGTTTTTTTTAATTATCTAATCAACACTTTTAGATCATTCACTGTTCCAAAAATAATTGAAAAATTACATAAACTCGAAGATGTAATCAAAGGGCGCAAGCACAGCCACAAAAATGAAAGCCATGACAGTTCTATCTGGACCCTGGAAAAAAAAAAAAACCCTGTATTTTTTTTTCTAGTAAAGCGGCTGTACAGAATCATTAAATTTTGTTTTAATTTTTTGTGTACTTTTGTGCTTTTCAATTTTTAAATGAATCTAGAAAACGTATCCTATCCAACTGGGGGCCATTTTATTGACAAAACCAAACCCATCAATCAATGAATCCCACCCAATCACTGATTGGTTTACTCTTCACAATTCCAACCGAGAAATGATTGTTTGAGAGACTATTTACTGATTTCTGGAAATTGAACACAAAATAATAATCTGATATTTAAATAATAATAAATCAAGATACAAATTTTCTTTTTTTTAATTGAACGAAGTTTTCTCTTTTTTTTTGGAAGGGGGGTGCTTGTATACAGGAGCAATGCCTAGAGAAGGAGGGGCGCGAAGATATTTAGTTAGTAGTTCGCGAAGAAGAAGAAGAATCAGGATATATCAATCAAACCCATTACGCAGACACAAAACATATATATATGTTCCACAGCCTAAATATTCTCAAACCAAGAGATATTTATAAACTAAACTTTGCTTCTTCTGTGTACCAAACAATGAACAGTAATGGCTTTGAAGACAAAAAGGAAAATTCTATCTTTTCAAACACAACATCGCTTCGAAAATAGACAAGCAAACAGACACATATTAAAGGAAACCAAATTATACGTGCGATTGAATCATTATTTTGCAAAGAACTGACTTTTGGAACAGTCTTGCAAAGAAATCAGAGAGTCAGACTCATTAGAAACCTTTCAAAAAAGCAATATAAAAGATAAAGTCATCCAATCTTATGAACCTTGATTCTTTCATCTCTCCATAATCACACGCCTCATACAACCTCTTCAACATCCCTCCCTTTTCATTCAACTGATGTTGAAGAATAAAAACGTGTGTGTGTGTGTGTGTGTGTGTGTCTCATTTCAAATCTGATGTGAAGTAGGATTTTAAATTTAGATATAAGATCAATGTATGTATGACATAAAACTTATTTACATGCATGCTATGCTATAAATAGCATACCGCAATAAGATAATCATATTGGTATTGAACCCTCGTCAGGAACTTTCAATTTACGTAAATTGTTGGAACCATAGGATCTATATGACCCCCAGGCTTAAAATCTTGCAAAATGGTGCTTAAAAAGTCTGTAATGAAAAAATGACACGAATGAAACATCGCATTTCATATTTAAAAACTTTTAACGAATAATATCATCTTTTTCGATGTTTTAACCCAATCGTTTCTGATGAGAGTTAAATCTCTTTCATATTTAAGAACTT
>JAJOZX010006805.1:205000-212500 GCA_023014485.1 Bathynomus jamesi | reverse complement strand
CATTTTTTCATTTGTTTTCGTTCTCTCTCTCTCGTCTTGCGCGGAATATCTCCTATACAAGCGTCGTTCTTTACGTTATTTATACTGCGTGTTCTTTGCAGTTGAATGTATATAATGTTACGGCATGCGGGAGGTGCCCCCTTGGGGCATTGGTTTCTGCGAGTATGTAGAAGAATTACGGCATTTGGAAGAGTGAGGCCCATGGTGTAATGTATCGCATCTGACCGGCAATCGGAAGATCCCGGGTTCGATTCCCGGGTGGTTACCTCATTTTTTTCATTTGTTTCGTTCTCTCTCTCTCGTCTTGCGCGGAATATCTCCTATACAAGCGTCGTTCTTTACGATATATATATATATATATATATATATATATATATATATATATATTAGTGGTGCACCGATTAATCGGTATCGGCACCTGGCATGCCGATATTAGGAAAATACCTTGCATGGTCGATTAATCGGCATGCAAGGTGCCGATACCGATTAATCGGTGCACCACTAATATATATACACACACACACCGGGTGAGTCAAAAGTCCGGAAACATAAAAAGGATAGGAAACTTTTATTGCAAAAGACATGTGTTACAAGTAATAAGATGTGCTTTATATGTTCTCCTTTCACTTCCAGACATAGAGAGAATATATAGAGCACATTATAACATTACTTGTAACACATGTCTTTTTGCATTAAAAGTTTCCTATCCTTCCTATGTTTCCGGGCTTTTGACTCACCCGGTGTGTGTGTATATATATTATTATATTATATAAAGAGAGAGAGAGAGAGAAAGAGAGAGAGAGAGAGAGAGAAAAGGGCCATTTAAGTGGAACCAACCAAAGGGGATAATAAAAACTAAAGTTTTACATTCTATTTACATTTATTTATAGTATGTGTTCGACATGTCCGACTACGAAAGAAAAATGATCCAACAATTGTTGTACCCCATATACCCATATCATCACCCTCAGAGTTCCCTGTTCTTCGCTGACAACCATCGAACTGGGATTTTGTGAAGACCAATATCGACAGTTTCGTTTATTCACTTCTCAAACATAAAAATTTGCTCGGAAAAATCAGGATCACTCTCATATTGTTCAATACTCAGAACTTAGATCTTCTGTCCCGGTCATCCTTAATCAATTTCTGTAACAACCGTAATTTGTATGGATGTTATCGTTCTTTTTTTAAGGTTCTTGTAATACTGGTCCTCGATACACCCGTTTTCAATGACATTCGGTGTGTAGATTCATGGGGCTGAGTACAAATTGCTCGAGAATAGCCTTTCGTTTGGATAAAGTCATCTTCACTTAACCCTCACAAATTTAAATCAGAAAAAGGGGGTTATTCCAAATGGTTACACTTAAAACAAGAGCGATGGCACCCATACAAATACGGGTGTTACAGAACTTGATTGAGGATGACCTGGACAGAAGATCTGAGTTCTGTGAATGGGGTTTTTGAACGATATGAGAGTAATCCTAATTTTCCTAGAAAATTCTCATCTCAGATGAAGCTAATTTTTATGTGTGAGAGATAGATAAACAAAACTGCCGATATTGGTCTCCAGAAAATCCCAATTGGATGGATGCCAACGAAGAACAGGGAGGGATCTCCGAGGGTGATGGTGTGGTGTGGTTTATAGAGTACAACAATTGTTGGATCATTTTTGTTTTGTGGTCGAACATGTTGACCAAATACCATAAATAAATGTAAGTACACTATAATTTTTATTATTCGCTATGGTTCCACTTAAATGGCCCACCCTGTATTTCTCTCTCTCGCTCTCTCTCTCCTCTCTCTCTCTCTCTCTCTCTCTCTTATATATACTGTATATATATATATATATATATATATATATATATATATATATATATACACACACAGTATATATATTAGTATAAATGACCACTAAAGCTTTATTAGAAAAGTTAAATAGGTTTTTCGTGCAGTCCCCAGTGCTTAGCACCAGTTACGTGGTGGCCACGTCGAAACACCACATCCCGTTAGATCAGCGAAGCTAAGCGACGTTGGGTCTGTTTAGTAGTTGGATGGGTAACCATCCTCTTCGCTTAGATGATGTAGTGATCCATAGTTTGAATACCAAGTGAAGATGTAGGTTCCCTTCATCACATTACGAATCTTTAAACAGCTCCAAACCTCATCATTATTATGATTATTATTATTATTATTATTATTAGTACAGTTCCCGCCGCTTCGCTGACGGTTAGACAGGCTAAACTACAAAAAAAGAACCCAGCCGTGAAAATTTTGAGCTTCACATTGTGTCAACATTTCTGAATCTGGTATCTCCCAAAACCTCCTCACCCCCATTCATACAACTTGGGGGCTAACCCCCTCCCCCATTACCCCCACCCCTCCCCATTACCCCACCCATCCCCCATTACCCCCACCCCCACCCTTCCCCCATTGCTAAACTACAGAAAAGAACACAGTCATGAAAATCTTGAGCTTCACATTGCCGCCCGTAATACAATTTCTGAATTTTTTTCTCACAATTTCTGAAAGTGTGACGGACAGACGGACAGACAGACGGACAGACGGACAGCTCTCTTATTATAGTATAGATTATTATTATTATTATTATTATTATTATTACTATTATTATTATTACTATTATTTTTATTATTAGTTCCTTCCACAAAATAAATTGGTTTCGGTTGTACAGATATCGTTTCTATGTAACGTTGTAGGGTTTGCAAGTATACCCTTTATTCTGGTCCATTTTAAATGCCAGTTTATTTCTAACTTTATTCCCCTTCCCGAGAGGGGAACTTTTGCCACTTACCTGCTTCAAAATGCCGAAATGTAAACAAGAGTCTGTCAACGAAAACAATTTTTTACTTTCACTTTTCAACTTGAAAAAATGTAACGCAAATCCACAAGAATAAGATGGAACTCGTCAAACAAAGAATTATATATATACTCTGTATATAATCGACAATTATATATATACTGTGTGTATATATATACACGAGTGTGTGTGTGTACTGTGTCTCCAAAACAGTGGTCATCGGCCAACAAAGCTATAATTCTTCTAAGGATACCAGGATAAGTAAATGAGACATAAATCATATTAAATCCTTTACATTGTCCTTGAAATAAGAGGCAGTTCATTTAAATTGGATGAGCAGTCCTTTTACAATATGAACTTGAACACTAGTTGTTAAAGTTAACATTATGAAAGTAGAAAAAATTGCTAAATTCATGTCACTGAATCGTCAACTCGTAAGTTTATTGTTAACTTTGGGATAATTATAATTGGTCGATTCAGGGTAGGCCTAGATTAGGTTAATTGGTGCATTATGATGGGTTGTAGAAGGTTAGGCTAGGCAAGCTAATAAGTGAAGTACGCCTGCGCCTAGACGGTATTGACGTCATGGCAATCAGTTTTGATTTAGCAGCGAGCGAAGGAAGTTTGTTAATTTGTTAGTTTATGCGAGTTGTTATGACACTTTTAACTGAGGAACACAAAATTGGTATCAAACTTGTTCACAAGGAAAAAGTTTCGATGCTAAAAGAATGATAAAACAGTATTATAATCGACATTTGTATGTACGTAGTGTGTCACTTTTGCAGAAAAAGAAATCATAAAACAGGAACTCGTGCACGAAAGCCGGAAAGTGGACGACCGCGTACAGCAAGAACCCCGGCAAACACTGAAGCTGAAAGTGAATTTATTTGCAGCCAAGAAGACAATTACCATTCAAGTTTGAGTGTACGGAGAATTTTTAATCGCACTGATGTGTGTATATATATAAAGTTCTTTGCCTCGAATTGCAGAGAAAGGCCTTGGTCTAAAAACATTTAAGCGATTCCAAGTGCATCGCACATCTAAACAGTCCACAGTAAAACGTGTACAGTGTTGCCGTCGACTGCTTCGCCATTTTAGATCAAATGACAACGTGTCTATCATTTGGTTTACGGATGAAAAGTTTTTCATAATTGAAAAGCCTCCAAATACACAAAACGATAGATTGTACGCTAACTGAATGAAAAAGAAGGCATTGCATACTTGCAAAGGCAATGTCCCGATTTCATCGCTCCAGAAGATTGGTCCCCCGAATAGTCCGGATTTAAATCCAGTTGACTATTTCATATGGGACGTTTTGGTGAAAAAGTTTACAGACAAAATATTGAAGACGTCAGTCATCTCCTAGAGTGCATTTTAACAGCATGGAATGAGTTCGATCGAGACACCATTTCTACAGCAGTTCGCCAGTGCCGCACAAGTCTATAATTGGTCATTAATAACAATGAAGGACACATTGAATTTGTAAAGAGGCTACTTATCCGACTTAAATAAACTACCTCTTATTTTAAGGACAATATAAAGGGTTTAATATGATTTCTCTATCATTTAGTTTCTTTGGAAGTGTGGTTTTGTTGGATCGGTGAAGGGGGCCACTTTTTGGGTGGTACACACACACACACACACACATATATATATATATATATATATATATATATATATACAGTACGGTGCTCCAATAACCTTAGCCCCCCCCCCCCCCCCCCCCCCGCCCATGGCCTAAACCATTAGAGGTACAGTAAAACTAAACATACCTTACAAAAGAGAATTTAATCCTGCATTTAATGAGAAACAATTAAACTTGGTGTTCCCGCCATTGTCTTCCAAGACAGCCTGAATTCGCTTCGGGTAGCTTGCCAAAAGTGACGTGAATACATCTTGATCGTTACGCAAATTTGCTAAAACAGTTTCAATGTGTTGCGTCATTGTATCCTTCGAAAATCGATTTGCTGCAGGTTCTTGAAACAAGAGACATTCAACCTTGTCCTTTATAACTGATCCAATGTGTTCACAGACGTTCAGGTCAGGAGAATTTCCTGGCCATTCTTCATTTCCAAAGAAATCGATCTCGGCTCCGCAACAACTGTTGAGTGGTTAATGCCTTAAAGCAGGGGGCCTTATCGTGCAGAAGTGTCACCTGATCGACATCCATAACATTGTTTGGGTTTCTTAGAAAAGGAATGACATGCTGGGATAGAATAATATCACGAAAATACTGTCCATCCCAACTCTGACCATTTGGCTTCAGCATCCACATGAGCTTCTTTGCAGTGAACAAAACAAACACACCAACACAGTCTTGACTTTTTAATAATTCGCGATAATGTTCATTGTCATCGATTTCATCTGGTGTTGTGGCCCACACTCGATCATTTTGGTAGTTAGGCCGACGTGTTACGTAAACAAAAAATTCATCGGAGACAGCTAAATGCATGAAATCATCCACATCCTAATCTTCAATTCAAGATAATGGGCGAACCACATTCTGTCATCGATGTTGAGTTTTCCTTGGCTTTGGAAGTTCATGCCAAGGCTTTAAACCTTGCCTATGACGGTACAGTCGAATGATCTCACCACTAACGATCTTTCCTCTCAACACTTCGATCTAGAAAATTTAGCACAGCTGTTTTTCCGCTTACGCGTACCGCTTTCAATGATGTCCTTTGTTTCCTGAGAGAGTGGCAAATTTGGGCGCCCAGATTTGGTTGTATCCACTTCACATTCATCCAAAGTTTTATTCCAATTTCTTTTGACGAAATCTTCACTTCTTCGCAACTTTTTGGCAACCCATGAACGTGTTATAAAGGTGGCTCCAGCATCACAAGCTTCCCGAAGTGTTATTGCTCGTATGCGATCTATCACACGTTGCCTCTCCGAATCACCAATTAATTGAGAAGCCATTATATTATCACTTTATCAGCTAGAGTAATTTTAAGACCTGCAATAAATAAAGAATTTTATATATTTTTATAATCACTAAAAACTATTTCGATATAAGTAAACATGTAAGCAGCAAATGGGGGGGCTAAGGTTTTTTGGAACCCCTTATATATCCCTTTCAACCTTTCACGTATTCCGTGTGATGAATCCTCACTTCACGGAGGTCAGGCTTGTTCCTCCTCTTGAGTTGGTCTGGTAACGGAACGAGTTGGTTTCTTGGGCTCTCTCTTTCATATTGACAGGTACATCCGGCTCATCTCGGATTGTCCTGAGCCAGGTGTCTAATTTTTTTGAAGACTTCCACGTCGACACCATTCGTGTTCTGGAGTGTTTTAGGCAGCAGATTGAATAGTTTTGGCCGTCTGACGATAAAGCTATTTTCCATCAGGGTTGAGGAAGTTAGTTTGGGAACACGATACAGTCTTCCTTTCTTATTTTCCTACTGTTTTTTGAATGGTTATAAGGTTCGAACTGAGATTAGGGACTATTTTTCTATTTTTCCATGTGTAAATAATGGTGTACTTCTCTTTTCTTCTTTCCAGCGAATATAAATTTAATTCATGTAACCTTTCCCAGTAATTTAGTTCCTTGCATCCATTGATCTTGGCTGTGAAACTTCTCTACTTGACTAATGTCTTGTTTATATGGGACGTTAAGACTGATCAATACTCCAGCTTGGGTGTGATCAGTGTTTTCAACAGAGGACTCATTATATTTCTGTCCCTTCTTTTAAAGGCTCTCAATATCTGTCCAGTTATTCTTTTGGTTTGGTTTACTATCTTTTGTATTTTGAACTTCGCGTCGTGCGTTATTATAATTCCTGAATCTTTTGGTCTGGAATTTCTCTGAATTTCTTGTCAAATTTTGGCATATTTTCCATGGATTTTAGTTAATTACTTCTTCCGTACCTTAATAGTTGAAATTTCTCGGTGTAAACTTTCATAGTTTCATACTGTTGCCTTCTAACCAAATGTAATTATGTTCCTGTCCTACTAATTTTAGTGTCATTAGCAAAGGATATTACTGTACTGTCACTAATGACTTCATCATCTATATCAGTTAGTGTGATTATGAATAGTAATGGAGCTAATACTATTCCCTGTGGTACAGAGCTATGTATCTCCAATTCCGATAATGGTTTTCCTCAGAGTGTAACAACTTGCTGCCGCTCACTAATTAAGTTACATATCTATTTTCCTACATTTCCTGCTGTTACCAATTCTGCAATTTGTGTGCTATGATTCCACAATCACATTTGTCTAACTCCTTGACAAAGTTTGTATATATCACATTATAGATGTCATTATTTTCGAGTGTATGAGTGATGTTATAGTTTGCTCTTAGTTGTGACAAATACCATCTTTCTGATCGGAATCCATCTTGGTTATTACGTAATTTTTTCTGTCTCCAAAAAGTCAGAGACTTTTTCTCTAGCTATTCTGTGAAATATCTTCGTGATCTTGATGAGATTAGATGTCAACGAGACTGATGTGTGTGTGTATATGTATATGTTAACCCCTCCGTCTATGGCCCTGGGTTGGTTCGAATCGACGGGGGTTCTGGTTGGGAGGCAGCAACAGATTTGTTACTTGCAGTAGTTTCTTCTATAACATTCTAATTTTTTTTCTCTCGCTACAGGTTCGACAGTTGTTAATTCTTCTCTTTTTATAATACTCTCATACTTTCTCTGCTACTAAACTTATCGACTTTTCTTTTTATAACGTATG
>JAJOZX010006805.1:125000-200000 GCA_023014485.1 Bathynomus jamesi | reverse complement strand
TCGTTGTGAGCACTGATGTTTTCTTGTACACGATTGGATTCTTAAGAAGAAAATCTCTCTTATTGTAAAACAGGAGAGTCCGTGGCGCTACCTATTGTTGGTATGATGAATTATTGTTGATGAAATATTTGGATAATACAAGACTCAAACTAGTGACGTTCACTTAATCCAATCACTGTATTGTATCTTCCTCCGCTGCCCAACAAGACAGTTTTATCTCATTTCTGTATTAATTATACTGGTTTGTTCTTAATATATTTATATATATATATATATAATATGTATTTTATGTATAGATATACAGTATATATGTATATATATATATTGTATATATGTGTATATATGGTGGGGCACGGGAATCAAGTGTTTTTTGAATAGCTAGTAATCGGCCATTAGGAATGGAAGGGACGTGCGGTAGGTAGCATTCCATTCCTGGGTTCATAGCATTTAACTTTAACTAACACTCATCTTTATCTTTCAGGTGCCATCATGGAGCAGTGGACGTTAGAACACCGCATGTTCGCGTATGATCATTTTGTTAGGAGTGGCGAGTCAGTGACAGCAGTTCAGCGTGCGTTTCGCCGCAGATTCAACATTCATCGAAATGACTCTGTTCCCGCTCGTGACACAATCTTACGTTGGGTTAACAATCTTCGAACAGGAGGCTCAATAATGAAAACAAAACCGAAGGGGCCGCAACGCACTGTGCGTACTCCAGAGAACGTTGAAAGGGTCAGACAAGCGATGTTGCAAAGCCCAGGCCGCTCTGTTCGGAGACATTCAGCTGCACTCGGAATCAGCAATCGTACTGTTAGACGGATTTTGCATGAAGAATTACATTTTCACCCATACAAGTTAGCGATGGTGCAGGAATTGAATGTAAACGATTGCCCCCAACGACTGAATTTTGCACAGGAAATGCTTGCACTTTATGAGCAGAATGAAAACATGATGGTGGTAATGAGTGATGAAGCCCATTTCCACCTTAATGGTGCCGTCAACAATCAAAACTGTCGGTATTGGGCTGCTGAAAATCCGCGACAACTCCATGAAAAACCGCTGCATAGCCCTAAGGTTACAGTTTGGTGCGCGGTGGGAAAGTTTGGCGTCATCGGTCCCTATTTCTTCGAACAAAATGGGTTACCGTTACCATAACATCTGGGCGTTACATTGAGATGGTGAACACCTTTTTCATCCCTGAGTTACGAAGAAGGCGTATTGCTCGTCGACATTTGTGGTTTCAGCAAGATGGGGCCACGCCACACACCGCCAGAGCGTCAATGGCTGTTCTTCGCCCCCTGTTTCCCAACCATCTCATTTCGAGATTTGGTGACATTGCATAGCCCCCTCGGTCCCCTGACTTGTCCACATGTGACTTCTTTCTATGGGGGTACCTCAAGTCACGTGTCTACGAGGACAAGCCCCGTACATTAGATGCATTGAAGGAAGCGATCCGTCAACAAATCATCCAAATCAACAGAGACCTGCTGGGAAGAGTGGAGGCCAATTTTCGTAAACGCCTTCAACAATGCGTCGACGGCCAAGGACATCATATGCCAGATATAATTTTCGGTACATGATTATTATGACATGAAATGCTATGTTCTTACGAATGTTGTTCTACCAATATATTTTCTTTACAAAAATAAATATCATTTTCCTGATTATTCCAAAAACACTTGGTTCCCGTGCCCCACCCTGTATATATATAATCTTCGTTAACCTTAGTTTGCTTCCGCTAGAACGGTCCATTCTGACGAAGGTCAAGCTTGTCACTCCACCTTAGACCTACAGTTTAACATGGAATTCGAACCACTCCCCACCAGCAGTTCAACCTCTTAACCACTAGGCTACCCAGGGTACCCATTTATCTACCAACCAATTTTTTATTTTGTGTGTGGGGAAGGATGAACAGCTGGGTTTTGTTGCGCGCCGCCTGCCGTCACTGGGTCTCGATCCCGGGGCCGATGGATTCGTAGTCACCGACGCTAACCACTCGAAACTACTAGAAAAACTCTTGTTACTCCGATTAAATGATTTCCTATGGACATCTCCCAATCAGTTTGACTTTAAAAGGTCCCACTCAACTGGCCTGTGTATCTATGTACTTAAAGAAACAATATCTAAATACATTGACAGTAATTCAACTATTTATAGCTGTTTCCTAGATATAAGTAAGGCATATGATAGGGTGAACCACAATATTTTATTTGCAAAACTAGAAGACAGGAAGGTTGCCATGCACATTATAAATTTATTAAAATTTTGGCATTCCCACCAATCTTTCACTGTTAGGTGGGGCAATGTACTATCCGAGTTTTTGGCTCCTCTTGCGGGGTGAGACAAGGCTCCTTGCTCTCAGCTATGCTGTTTAATGTGTATATCGACGGATTAATTGTTTCACTTAATGACGCAACAGTGGGATGTTGTATAGATAACACAAGGATAAATAACTTAGTTTATGCCGATGATATGGTGTTAATAAGTTCCTCAGTTAAAGGTCTGGATCGGCTACTAAAAGTCTGCGAAGTGTATTCGCAGAAACATGATATCTTTTTAATGTTACAAACACTAAGGTTATGCAATTTCATCCTAAAAGCTGCAATCAGCCAGCTGATATAAGGCTTAAAATGAATGATGAAGTAATTGAGGAAGTACAAGAGTTTAAGTATTTGGGTCAAACTATTACCAGCTCCTTGAGTGATGACTCGGATATAAGAAAACAATCTCGACGCCTGTGTGCTAAAGCGAATATGACCATAAGGAACTTTCGATTCTGTGCAAGTGAAGCTAAAGACACTCTCTTTCGTACTTTCTGCAGTAATATATACGGACAGCAACTGTGGTTGAATTATAAAAAAGGTTCTGGCAGAACCCTAAATTTGCTGTACAACAGGTCTTTTAGACTCTTCCATAAATTACCCCCGAGATGCTCAGCTTCGCAAATGTTTGCTACCCGCAACGTTCCGATCTTCCCGGAGGTAACAAGACGTGCTCAATACAGTCTAATGCAAAGAATTAAAAAATCAACCAACCCGATCATCTAAGCTATCCATGAGTCCTGCCATTTATCCTCTAAGCTATGGACTTCTTGCTACGAAAACGTCTGTCTGTAGCCCACTTAACTTCGACATTACAGTATTATTTCTAATCAATTGTATATATTTCTATCCTTAGTATATGAACTGTCATTGTATTAATAACATTTGTCATATGGACTATAGTCGGCCAATAAACCTTTTCATTTTCATTTTCATTTATAATTTATGTAGTTCGCATGCATTTAGAGTGTAATGAACCTTATATTAAAATTTTGATTTGATTTGATTTGATTTGATCTGTAATATATTCAATCTGTAATATATTCATTACTAGTCTTTGCTCGCTTGAAATATAATTTATACTTTGCTACTTGGTGTGTGAGTGGTTCCATTCTTTTATTCGATTACGAAGCGCCTCTCGTTCAACGTGTAGGAGGAAAAAGGGAGTGTTGAGCAACGGGCTGCGCCTGTTGCGGGCCTAAGCTCCGGCGCTCCATTTTTTTACTCTCGGCGGAGCAACCTCGATCAAGAAACAAAAGAATCCAACACGCTCTAAAACTCCGAGAAAAATTGAAAGACAAATTCATCAAATTATACAAAGTTGTATTACAAACCCTAATATCTCTATTCCTTACCTATTCCCTTTCCAGCCTTTCTTCTCCATGCCCTTCTCTCTACACATCAGTTATAATTAAAGATAAATAATTTTATTCCGACTGAGAAAATTGTTCTAGAAATTTTGATCAAATGTTTGGAGTCGGTGAAATTTTGGGTGGTATGATTAAATATTTGACAGCTCCAGTCAAATCATATTTATGGGTTTGATTTTGGTCTTTGGAGTGAATTAATAATTCATTTATTATAATTAAAGACTTTACAATTTTTAGGATATATGAGTAAATCGTTTAAAATATATTAGAAATTATTTATTTTGTGATAGAATTGTATTAAGAGGTGCCAGTGAACAGTGAGGAATACTATTACTTAAAAATAGTATGAAAAGGAAATTTTCCCGCTTCTATTGTTCCATTTCTAAATCCTTTGACAGTTGAGGGTGTGTGGCGAGTTCCGCTGATGAAATATTAAGTTTTGTATCTATTCTTCTAAAAATTCATTAATAAAAGTGACAAAAAAAATTTGTAAATGAACACAAAGCGAGGAAAGTTATAATTTTTCACTAACGCCGCCGAATAAGATAATTACTAATTAAAAAGTAAGTAGCTTCGTTCGTTTGGAATAAAAGAAACTGCATAATACATCACCCTGTAACAGTGCTCTCACGCTCATCTCAGCCAATAGTAGACGTGATTAAAAACACTACATGGCACCTCCCAAACGTGCCTATATATATGAGAGCTTCCTATGTAACTGCAGAAAGTCACTCTGACTTAAGCTATAAATTTACATTGCATTATTAAACATTATAAATAAATTAAGGATCTTTTCGGTTTGACGGCCTGTAATATTTGTTAACATTACTTGTTTTTTATTGTCCAGTTTTAATCGAGGATTTCAAAAATAACATTCATGGTTTAGACTTTAGAGAAACAAATAGTGAGGCATTTATACATTTTAGTTTAGAGAATATCCTATACGCTTTAAGATTCCAAAATCCCTGCAAGTTTTAGGTCAACTGTACGCTCATGACGATTGGTTAGGTTAAGTCGTGATATTTTCGTGTGTTTTGACAGTAAACTAACGAAAATATCAAGACTTAACCTAACCAATCGTCAAGGGCGTACAGTTGACCTAACCGGGCATTCTGTTAACCTAACTGGGTATTCAATTAACCTAACCAGTTGGTACAGTCTAGAATTTGACGGTCCAGTAGCCATGACTCGTTTTTTTTCCGCCAGCCGTCAAACCAAAAAGATCCCAATACGGTTTAAAAATATATATTTTAAATTTGTTAAAGTGCATATAACTGCCTCACTATTTGTTTTTCTAAAACATGAATGTTATTTTTGAAATCCTCGATTAAAATTGGACAATAAAAAACAAGTTATTAACAAATATTACAGGCCATCAAACCGAAAAGATCCGTTATTAATTCTGGTATAAAGTTTTGCCTTTGAAACCAATAAAAAAAGAACACTTCATTTTGTAAAATAAATTATCCTAACACCGAGGCTTATGCACAGACTATCCTTTTGCTTAAACCAAAAAACAATAATTATTTTAAGTAAAAGTACTGCTACATGGTACATAAAGTCATCGCAGTGTTTTTTCCATTTTCACATTTATTAGTAATTGTTGCGCATAATTTTTGCTTAAAATATGTTACATCTTTAATATTTATGTAATACATATATATATATATATGATACACGTGCATCATACACTATGTTCAAATTTACTGTTTATTTCTTTTTTGTTCCAAATGATGAAGGAAAGATTTAGAAAAGCAACAAGTCAAAAGGGAAGAAAGTGGGTCCTTTTCGACTTCCAAATCCCATATTTAATTGAGCTTGAAAATAGCAACAAAAACAGCTTTTAATTTTCTTTTTTCCCTTTTATTTTTAAACTATATATATATATATATATATATATATATATATATATATATATATATATATGATCCAGCTTTGGGACAGGATCCTATCTGCTTTGCAGATAGCTGGTGAGGGAAGCTATATTTTTTGTCCTCTTTGCGAGTGACCCGTGCCCACTTCGGGCTAACATCATGATAAAGAAAAAAACTATAGTGTTTGTCATTTACCATTACTTATTCGGACTATAGTGGATTTAATTTTCCCAGAAGAGTTCCTTGTTCCATGCACGGTCTGTGTGTATCATAAAAAAACCTCAGGGGATCATTCTGAGTTCAATCCCATATATATATATATATATTAGTGATGTAGCGGATGTCATTTTTTTCACGTCCGCGGATACGGATGCGGATGAGGATGTTTGATTTCAACATCCGCGGATGCGGATGCGGATGTCTACATTTTCGTTATTTTTTAGGATATATTCGAGATTTGTTGTGTTTAACGTATATAATAAGTTATTATATAGAGAGAGCTGTAGCTATAATGTAGTATAATTGATTAATTGTACAATAATTGCTGTACTTTTCCCTGAACATATAAAATAATAGCAAGCATCTAACTGATATAGAAATCAATTAGTGAATTCGTCTGCAAATAAATTCGTTATATTTTGTTGAGTTTCAGCCACAATTAGAAACCATAATTGTGTTACCCGACCTCTTTCCCCAACCTCCACCCTTATAGAAAGAGATCTTTAATTAGCTTGATAACTATTTATTAAGTTTAAAGTTTTATTAGGCATATTTATAAATGAGTAATTAAAATAAAGTAAACTAAGATGTTCATCGTTTAATATTCAAACTTAATTATAGGAAGGTTATGCTTAAGGAACATTAATTTTTCTGCCTTTTCTGCTGCCAGTCTGTTTCTCTTTTCATCATATATTAATCCAGCACTGCTAAATAATCTCTCGCTTGGTACGTTTGTTGGAGGACAGGCTAAATGTTTCCTTGCAAGTTTACTCAAGTATGGATAGATATTCTGCGTATTTTTCCACCAACTAATAGGATTGTCACATGCAGCCAGGCGTTTTTCTTGGTGATAGCTCTCGATCATTTTTACTACATCTTTTGACATCGCGTAGGTCTCGTCATCGCTGCTTGACTCAAGAAACTGAGAGAGAGATTCTGTGATAGATTTGCTTGTTGAAGGTGTTGGTTCTGTCACTGAAACTTTTATTCTTTTGGTGGGTGGCGAAGCGACAGATTCAAGAGATTGAAGCTCTTCAACTGCTTTGCCAAGTGATGATTTAACTCGTTCTAATGTACTAGGTGAAAATAACTTAGCTTTGTAACGTGGATCTAAGTAGGTTGCAAGAGAGTAACTTCATACAAGAACAGCCTCTCGTCTTGTCGCTTGCATCACTTTTGCGCATAATGAACTAGTTCTATTATTATAGTAGAATTTGATAATTTCCGCTTATTAATGACGTTTTATCTCAACGGTCCACATCCGCACGACATTCGCAGTCCAAAGTGCGGATGCAGATGCGGATGCGGATGCGAGAAAATGTGCGGATGTTCCGCGAATGCGGATGCGGATGCGGATGTGACCTACATCACTGATATATATATATATATTATTCTTTACAAGCCTTCATCAATAAAAAAAACTGTATTTTTTGGTCCATTCTTTAAAAAACATTCCTTTGGAAAGAAAACATAAAAACCTCACTGTAGTGACTGTAGTGATCGCAAAGATTAAAGCAAACAGTGAAAATAGAATGTGGTGACCATTTTGGAATTTCATCCGCATTCGCCTCATACGAATCCAATTGAAAAAAGACAAAAACCTTACTGATTTGTCGTAAGTGATACGACAAAGCTGATACAACATCATTCAAGATACTGTTAATAAATTTATTGAAACAATGTTACAATGAATGGCTAAAAGTACAAAATGATTTCGGCAGAGGCCTCTTATCCTTTCGAAAATTTTCGCTGGCAAATTCACTCTTTAATTAGTATAATATAGTACATCCTGTATAGTAATACAATGAGTACAACTTTGTACATATATTTGCGACATATGTCGCATTATTAGGGTTGAGTTGCCAGACTGCGCTATTTATTTGAAGATTTTGCTATATCAGTTTTTAAGGTTATTAACCGCATACACTTCATTTCTCTCCATATTAAAAAGAGTTTAGTATACTTATCATTGTTAAGATAACTTTAAAATTACTTCACCTAGAAACGTAAGTACGGCTCTTTTTCGGGTGTGGGGGTGTGTGGGGGAAGAGGTCTCAGACTAATATTTCGTGGATTGAATATGACAAGTGAATTTTCTCATTACTTTGTATTATGCTTAAGAAGGTGTACAAATTTATAATGTATATAATTCATTTCGTAATTATGAATATCATGATTTATACTATATTTACTGATTCCACCTCAGCAGTGAATATCATCATGACTCCGAAGGTTTCATCTCATTGTTTCACTAAAAGATGATCATGCGTGACTTGGTTCTATTTCTTGATATGTGACGCAAAACTTCCCTTCTAATAAATTTCTAAACGGTATATATATATATATATATATATATATATATATCTCTCTCTCTCTCTCTCTCTCTCTCTCTCTCTGATTTGGAAAAAGACTTGGGTGTGCTAATTAGCAGCGACCTTAAGTTTACCAAACAGTGCGTAGAGGTGGCAAAGAAAGCCCAGAAGCTGTTGGGTTATATCAGGAGGCAATTTCGATTTCGGAACAAGGAGATTGTGCTCTCTCTGTACAATTCCCTGGTTCGGCCGCACCTGGAGTACGCTGTGCAGTTCTGGACACCCACCCTCAGGAAAGATATTGACAGGCTGGAGCGAGTCCAGGCGAGGGCCACAAAGTTAATCCCTTCCGTTGGGCATATGGGCTACAATCGACGCTTACACGCCCTGAATTTGTTTTCGCTGGAAACTCGGAGGCTGCGCGGTCAACTCATCGAGGTTTTCAAGCTTTTACACGAGTTCGACGATGTCGATTTTAGAAGCATGTTTAATTTAAATGATAACTCAACTCGCAACAATGGTTGGAAGTTGGAATTGAAACAGTTAAGCACTAGCGTGTGTGGGAATTACTTTACGTATAAGATTTGTGACACGTGGAACAGGCTACCTTCAGAAGTTGTCAACAGTTCCTCTGTAGATCAGTTCAAGAAAAGGTTAGACCGAATCTTGCACAGTATTTGAGGATGTGTGTTACTGTCTTCTAGGGTGGCTGTTCGAGAAGCTAGCTATGACAATGTGTGAGAATTTTTCCCTAGCACCCGTTGCCATTGGTACCTCCTCGGTATGGGCCGCAAGGCCTTTTGAGGCACTTCTTGTCCTTGTAACTTGTGACTCTCTCTCTCTCTCTCTCTCTCTCTCTCTCTCTCTTCGTATACATGCACATACACACACACACCACACACATACCCACAAATATACCATTGTGGTGTTTTGTCGTGCTTTCAATGTGTTCTTATTTAAATTTTTAATTTGAACATACTAACATACTATGGAATTGTTTATTTAAATTTCATGTAGTTATTTATTAACTTTGTTTCGTCTGCAAGAATAATTTGCTTTAGTTTTATTTTGCACAATATACTGTATATATTTGCCAGGAAAATGCCGTTTGCAAAGCACTCACGCTTTGCAAACGACCCGTTCATGCCCGTTCAAATTCACACTTGGTATATAAATAGATAAACATTAAATGGGAACAATATTTGTAAATTTCTACAGGGTGGCCACAAAGTCCCTTTGCATGAAAAACAAGGGCAACATACAGATATGCTGTAATTTCACTGTAAAGGGACTTGTAGCCACTGTAGTTTAGTCATGTAATGATGAAACGTTTGAAGGGTTAAAGAAAGCTATTTTTAAGAATTTGCTGAAAAAGTTTAACTCTAAGATAAAGTACAAAATATTGACTCGAAAGTAGCTGAAATTACCAGGGAAATTAAAAAAATTTAATGCAACCAATAATAATTTTATGTTGGTTAAAAACATCAAATTTTAAGTTGTCAGTTTGAGTGTCAGAATCCGTTTAGTCTTTTAGAAAGTCAAAAATGCAGATGAAACAATTTTGATAAGTTCATCAATATGAATACTGAATTTTCTCCAATAATTTCATTAAAAAGAGAAAGAATGTACATACCGGCCATTAAAATCGAGGGTATTGAACAAGAAGTTAAAAACTTAAAAGTAGAACCAGTTACTCTGTTTTAAAGTTCACCGATCTGTATAAATTTAACAGTAGGACTGAGGATTTGTAGCCAAGTACCCTAATCTGATGAAAGCTTTTAAAGAGAAGTCGGGTAGCGTGTTAATTTATGGGGTGTTACCTGGAATTTATGAAAGTAATAGTGTTAAGTAAGGCTATATATTTTAATCCAACATTTGAAGCGATGTGCGAAATTGAAGGGGTTGAATTCATAAATTTTTGGTTAAATTTTGGTTCGCTGGATTAATTCATTCGAGATGGCGTGCACCTAAATGAATAAGCAATGCCAACTCCGCAGATCAGTTAATAAAAAATGAGTAGACTGTGCGTAAAACGTAGTTATGACGAAACAGTACTTTTACGTGTATGTAATGGCACTCGTCAATCGCAGGGAAATTTCAACGAGAACGGGGGAGCGAATAATAACATAATAAATAGATTAAAATTATTGTATTTTAATGGGAGAAGCATGCGTAATAAATTTAAAGAATTGAAATTTTAGTTCATGTTGAAATTTATGACAGTAATACAAAAACTGAATCGTAGATTAAAAGTACAGAGAGCGATTTTATAGGCTAATATCATACGAAAGGTTACAAACTTTTCAATAAGGATAGAAAAGGTAGATACGGTTTTGGCGTTCGTTTGTATTGCAGTAATCATTTTCGGCCAGTTTAAAAACAGTTAATGTTTGCGACCAGTAGGAAATAATTATTTCAGAGGTTAACACGCATATCCTTCTCTTCAGTTATGGAGTTTATATATAGGCCTCCATTAGAGGCCGTTAGACGTTAAAGTTTATTATGTGTTTAGTAGAGTAGTAAAGGATCAGGAATCAGTCGGAGACTTTAACCCTTAATCCTTACCCTTTATAAACGTTCCGCTAGCAATATCCCGGGTACTGGGGGTACACCAGTACCTTTGCTAGTGTTTAAGGGTTAATTACCCAAATGTCAATCGTAATACCTTAAACCGCGATGGTGAGGGTAAACATTGGACAAATCTTTTACGATATAATTTACGGATCACCTGAAGATCAGGGCCCCCAGCCTTCTTTAGTTAGGTTTATAAGGCTAACTAACGAAAATATCACGGTCTAACCTAACCATTCGTCAAGGGCGTACAGTTAGTTGACCTAGCGATTGGTTAGGTTAGGTCGTCATATTTTTGTTAGTTAGCCTTATAAGGCTAACTAAAGAAGGCTGGGGGCCCTGATCTTCAGGTGATCCTAATTTACTTTTCCAAAAGTATTAAAGCCGACGAGTGGTGAGAATATTTTTCACTTAGTCATAACTACTGATATTTAGTTCAAAATGTCGACGTTGGAGAAAGTTTAGGTCATAGTGATCATGGCATGATACGTTTTTCGGTTAATGTTTTTTTTTAAATAATAATAATAATAATAATAATAATAATAATAATAATAATAATAATAATCTTTATTCAGAAAGAACACATTACATAAGATATATCATACATTACATCCATATAGGTTTACACAATGTTGGAACGTTTAATTTTGTGTTTTTTTAGTGACAAGTAGTTTAATTACAGTATTCTTATTTGAATATGCCGTTGGGAAGTATGACTGCTTTTCAGAGATTAAAACTGATAAAGAATTAACTTTAAGGTGCCTGATTTTAGGAGAGCAAATTTTGATGATTTTAGAGCTTTATTATATTTAATAATAATAATAATGATAATAATAATAATAATAATAATAAACTGAGATGGACATTTAGCGGTAGATAGTGTCCTTAGTATGCAGGATAAATTTAATGTTATTCATAAATAGTGACAAGCGCCGTCTGGCTAGGACAAGGAGAGCTAAAATCGGTATTTTAAAGATGCAGCCTAAATGGTAAAAATAGGGATAGAGGAAAAAGTAACCTTTTTTTATGCAGGAAGGAGGGTCCAAGGGCAAACGCCGCAAAAGCGCCCCTCCCATAGAAGAAGAAGAGAGCCAAAATCAAGGTCCGGGGTTTTCGAGATGTGTAGACACTCTGCGGTTGAAAGATGGGAGGTCATAGACAGGAGGAAAGATGGACTGAGGAAGATTGTTCCAGAGTTCACCGGTTCAATAAATGAAAGACTGAAAATACCGATTAACCCTTGCATTAGATAGTTGGACAGAAAAGGAATGAGAAAGTGTAGAAAGTCTGGTACTGCGTGCTCTCCTTAAAGGAGGAGGCATGCAGTTAGCGAATTCAGAAGATCAATGTCCGTTATGATAGTGATAGTAAAGAGAGAGTGAGGCAACATTGCGGCGAACAGAGAGAGATTGAAGACAATCAGTAAGAGTCGGGGAATTGATGAGACGAAAAGCTTTTGATTCCACCCGCTCAAGTACGGCTGCGTGGGTTGAACCACATGAGAAGCATACTCCATACAGGGGCAAACAAGACCCCTGTACAGAGAGAGCAACTAAGTCGGGGTGAAGGAACCGCGGAAGCGGTACAACACACTTAACCTCTTAGAAGCTGTTTTAGAAAGAGAATATATGTGATCTTTCCAGGAAAGAATCACTTTAACATATTACTTCCCAGGAACCTCTCTTTAACATATTGCTTCCCAGTGTATATCACTTTAACATATTGCTTCCCAGGAACCTCTCTTTAACATATTGCTTCCCAGTGTATATCACTTTAACATATTGCTTCCCAATATTTAGGATAAGGAGTACGATAAAAAATGTTCGCTTTAATAAAGTAAAGGCATAAAAAGTAAATCATAACATGTTAAAATATTAGATTGAAAGTAAATTTATTAGAATTGTTGCGCTAAATGGTCACACAAAGTAAAAAATGGATTTCGGAAGAATCGGTCACACGCCACATCATTTTCCACAATTACGAGTTGAGTAGCTCCTTTTTGCATCCTTTCATTTTCCTTATATGGTATTTATGTTTGTTCCAGTAAGATTCAATAGTCTGGGTATGAACTCCAGTTTCACGATTTTTAGGTATTTAAAATCATTTAAAATTAAATATAATTATATAATTATATATATATATATATATATATATATATATATATGCCCGGTTAGGTTAATTGAATGCCCTGTTAGGTCAACTGAATGCCCGGTTAGGTCAACTGAATGCCCGGTTAGGTCAACTGTACGCCCTTGACGATAGGTTAAGTCGTGATATTCTCGTTAGTTTTGAGAGTAAACTAACGAAAATATCACGACTTAACCTAACCAATCATCAAGGGCGTAAAGTTGACCTAACCGGACATTCACTTAACCTAACCGGGCATTCAGTTGATCTAACCGGGCATTCAATTAATCTAACCGGGCATATATATATATATATATATAGGATCCACCTGAAGATCTTTCCCCCCACTCTAGATTACCAACCTCTTTCTAACCAACCAACGTTTCTCTTTTCAACATATTGCTTCCCAGTGTTAATCACTTTAACATATTGCTTTCCAGGAGGGATCACTTTAACATATTGCTTCCCGAATGCTTTGGGAAGCAATATGTTAAAGTGATCCCCAGGAAAGATCATGAGAAAAGAAAACGCCAAGAATGTTCAGAGAAGAGGAAGGATTGAGTTGTGTGTTATTGAAGGTAAGGGGATAGTCGTGTGGAAGATTGTGACCAGTAGACAGATGGAGGAACTGAGTTTTTTGGGCATTCAAAGCCACAAGGTGTTCTCTGCCCCAATCAGATATAGCAGAAAGATCAGAGGTCAGGTGTCCCATAACCGTCCTACGCGAATCATGAAGCGACTGCTATGAGGAACGCTTTGGGAAGCATAGGAGTGAATAGGACAGTAAGAACGAATTAAAAGATCATTAATAAATAAAAGAGTGGGTAACAGGACAGAACCCTGAGGAACACCACTGTTAGGAGAAGAACAGAAAATGTAATAGGAACCGTTTTTCAAAAACACTTTAATAATTATTATACAGATTTAATTATATTATTTAATTATATTCGTTTGTTAAACGAAGCCTCGGAGGAAAAAGATTTGGGTATCATTGGTACTGTCTGAGGATTTAAATCTTTCAGAACAATGTTCAATCGCGACCAGTAAAACGAATAAAATATTGGGTTTTATTTCTCGTAATTTTTTGGGTATAAATCTAAAGATATTATTTTGTTATCATTTAAGTCACTTGTTAAGCTTCACTTAGAATATACTGTACAGTTTTGGTCGCGACATTGGAGAAAGATGTAGGTTCAGTGCGTGCAACAGAGCTTATTCCATCATTACGTAATAAACTGTATGAAGATAGGCTCAAAGAGCCTCGGTGATTAAAAGGTAAATTAATTCACTTGTTTAAAATTTTAAGTTGTTTTGACAATTTAAATTTCGAACACTAGGATATTATTTAGTTTAGTATAGGGAGTAGGCCTATGTTCCTTCTGTAGTAAATATAGTAAGAGGTCCTGGTCGGGTCTGGTTGAAGAATATTGGGAGTTCTCAGATGATACCCCATTAGTAAAGACGAAAAGCTTGATGAGAGCTCTTGGAAGTAAAAACTTACGAATAGATATATTCACTTTAAAGGGTGGTACTTAGCTGAAGTATAATTTCATAGTTTTAAAAGTGTGTAGAAAAATTTTGTTAAAAAAAAAATAAAAAAATAATAATGGCCAGCTGGAGGTGCCTCTAAATCAGTGCTTCCCAGTTTAAATTATTCAAAAACGAAAGAATATAAAATAAATTGTGAAATCTCTTTAAAAAAATAGAAAGTAGGAAAAAAATCATATAAATGATGTAGCCTACACTTTCGGGAGAATTCTTAAATTAAGGTGTGTTGATCAGCTGTAGGTTCTCTTTTACCTCTGGTGCGGAGGATATCAATGTAAATACAGTAATCAATTTTAAAAAGTCAGTTTCTCAGCACACTGATTTATACCGTTCATGGAAGAAATGATGCAAAGACGAAATGATGAGTTTTGTATACAATCAACAATTAATAAAAAATAATCATTAAAAATGCATGGTATAAATTAGATTAAGTAGACTAAGGTTTCATGCTATCCTTTGTTTTCCACTGTCCTCCAATGCGTAATTGGGTATACGAAGTAAGTGTACGCATGGTGAGAATAAAGTCTGAAGCCATTATTTTTTTCATACGTTTTCCTACTTTCCTATAAATCTTCTTTCCCAACTATTTTCTGTCAGCAGTGGCTGGCGAAGAGGGAGTCTCGTCTCTTCTATACTTTAATACTATTACTACTACGACCCTTTCTGCATTAAACCTTTACAAATTTATAAGTGTAAATGTCTTGTGAGAGTTTTCATTATTCTCTATTTTCATTTGCTTGTTTTTTTTCGTTTCTCTCCTTTCTACTTCTTTCTTGGACTAACGGCACAAGACTAGGCTGGATCTTAAAGTCTTTGTTAGCTTATAACTCTTTATATGTTGATATTTACCTATGAAGTTAACAGTACTGATGTTAGCTATAAGAAAAATGGAAGAATGAAATCCCATGAGAAAATAGCCAGACTTAATTGACAGAGTAGCAGAGAACACGTTCTAATTAAATGAAAGGCCGCAGGCATTCCTTTCCGAATTTCTAAGAACGTTAACGTCAGGGATTCCTCTTCGACAGCTGAGGTAAACAACAGTAATTCTTAACGCCTTGTTTGCTTATTTGTCTTCCCCTCTTACGCGATGCTTAAAAGCAAAGGTGAGAAGTGTTTTAATCCTTTAAAAGACATTTTAAAACCCGTTTCTCGCGTTCTCTAAAGCAGAGATCTTTAAAGCAGTAAAAGTGCATCTTTATTTTATGCAGGAAAGGGGCCAAGGGCGAATCCAGTCATAAA
This sequence comes from Bathynomus jamesi, assembly GCA_023014485.1. Lineage (NCBI taxonomy): Eukaryota > Metazoa > Arthropoda > Malacostraca > Isopoda > Cirolanidae > Bathynomus > Bathynomus jamesi. The sequence continues at coordinate 184,416 of JAJOZX010006805.1, read as the reverse complement.
GAGCAAATAAATTTAAAATTCTAAAAACCAATGTGTGTTTTTTTTTTTTTTTTTTTGTAAGGAATAGAAAATCGGACTTTATTGCAACCATTAAAATGAAGTTTTATGGGTATTTTTATTGGGTATTCCATGACGTAACGAAAGCAATAGAATTATATCTACTTTAAAAGAACATAAACACGTTATTACAAGTTTACGTAGTTTTGCATTTATTCCAGTTGACAAAGTATAATTTGCAGTTATGCGTTCAGAGAGCCCTTTAATGTTTCTTCACCAAGATGAGCTTAACTGACTTACACTCGTGTGGAAGTTTAGGTGTATCAAATGTATATATGACCTTGTCCTTGAGATAATTCCATACCCCGAAATACCCAACAGTATCGAACAAAAAAAAAGAATTTTAATGCCCATTTGTCAAAATTCAGGTCACAAGTTAGACCACCGCCGTTTTCATAAGCAGATGGTATGAGTGTGTGTGTGTGTGTGTGTGTGTGTGTGTGTGTGTGTGTGTGTGTGTATAACATATCGTAGGAGAGAAGAATAAAGTCTACAGTAAAATCAAAATGACAATTCACTATGAACAAAAAGTATAATTGCAAACCATTAACATAAAAAAGAGTAAAAAAAAAAAAAAATTGGTCCTTAAATCCTTTCACAAAAGAAAGTACATTCTACAAAAACTTGCTAACAATAATTTAGGAAAATCATCCACAAGGACGAATCAAGTGTAGAGAAAAAGTTATGCAGAATACCTTTATAAAATATTAATGAATGCATTTTTCTTTTTATATTCCAACTGAAGTCACTTCAGATCGCTTTCTGTCCATTAGTGATGTCATTTATAATTTAGAAAGAAGGTTTTTTTCATCGTTGGGGATATGTGTGTATGTATGCGCACGTAAAAAAACACACATGTATGTAGGGGATAAGATAGAGGATATTGTAGTTTCTATAATATGAAAATTTGGTCAGTTTCCAGGTAAAATGATGATGTAGAGAAATGTTGTGAAACACACACACACACACACACACACACACACATATATATATATATATTTGGTCAGTTTCCAGGTAAAATGATGATGTAGAGAAATGTTGTGAAACACACACACACACATATATATATATATTATATATATAACCTTTGGTTAGCTTCCGCCCGAATTGTTCATTCTGACGAAGGTCAAACTTTTCACTTCACCTTAGACCTACAGTTTAACGCGGAATCCGAACCACACCCCATCAGCAGCCCAGCGTCTTAACCACTAGGCCACCTAGGGTACCCATTTATCTATCAACCACTTTCTTTATTGTGTGGAAGGATGAACAGCTGGGTTTTGCTGCGCACCGGCTGCCGTCGGGTCTCGAACCCGGGGCAGATGGATTCGTAGTTAGCGACGCTAACCACTACACCACCAAGGCGCATATATATATATATATACACTGTATATATTCTTGTTCATTTCAAATTTTCGTTAACATATACTTTTCAATGACGGTACTACGAGGATAAGTATATGTATGCCTAATAATGACGTATATTATTCATTTTTAAATAAATTCCAACATCTTTCCCTCGAGCGAAACTGGTGTTTTTTTAATACCCAATAAAAGGGGAAACTTTTTTTTTAATCCGATGTGGTCGAAGTTGGCTTAAAGTCTCAAGCGATGAAGACGAGAAGTTTTAAGGGGTTTTCCCCTCTTCGCTAAACGCCTCAAAGTTTCGAGAAAAGCTTTACAACGAGGACGATCTACTCCTCTTCAGTAGCGTGCGAGGAAACGCTGGAACTGAAAGTTAAACGAAGTATCTGAAGCCCTCCTTCGAGAAGAACGATTCTCAGAAGCGCTCTTCGAGAAGAATGACTCTTTTTAAAGCCTTCATTCGAGAAGGACGACTCTTTGAAGCCTTCATTCGAGAAGTACGAGTCTCTGAAGCCTTCATTCAAGGATGAATCTGTGGGCATTGACTTCATGCACAGAAGCGCTTGACACTATTTTTCATTCAGTTTTTTGTAGAAATTCAAAGAATAGTTACTTAAGATAAAATGTTGATGATTAAAAGTAAAGCAATGTAGATAACAGAGTACTGTTTTACACCAACAAAATCCTTTAATTTCACGGACAGTTCCATTGTCACATTTTAAGAAATATATATATATATATATATATATATATATATATATATATATATATTATATATCGGGTGATTCATAAGTCTGTTACCACTGTAATGGTGAATAAAAAAATAACTAGAAACGAGAGTAACCTGTGATTTTTTTTTTATTTGAGGTTATTTTAACACAATTACACATTCGAAATTAACAGTGGAAATTCTTTTTTTTAAATCATTGACATTACGACGTTTTGTTGCATATACCCTATCCTTGACCATACCCCAATTACCCCATATTTTCACAAATCAACAATCTGAAACACAGAAAATTTCACCATTACAGTGGTAACAGACTTATGACTCACCCGATATATATATATATTATATATATATATATATATATATATATATATATTATATATATATATATATATATATATATATATATATATATATATATATACTTATATATATATATATATATTTTTACATATATATATATATTATATATATATATATATATATATATATTATTATATATATATATATTATATTATATATATATTATATAATATATATGAGCCACAAGCTTGACCTTCGTGAAATGAGGAATCACTGCACGGAACATTTGAAAGGTTGAAAGGTGTATATATATATATATATATATGATGAACACAGACCGTATATGCAACAAGGAACTCTTCTGGGGAAATTAAATCCACTGTCGTCCAAATAAGTAATGGTAAATGAAAAACACTATAGTTTTTTCTTTTTCATGATGTTAGCCCGACGTGGGCAACGGGTCTTTTGCTTATATTGAGGTTCTGGATATAATAGGCTAGGTGTAGCTGTAACCTCTAGATCCTGTCCCAAAGCCGGATCCTATTTGCTTTGCAGATAGCTGGTGAGGGAAGCTATATTTTTGTGGTCTCCTTGCGAGTGACCCGTTGCCCACGTCGGGCTAACATCATGAAAAAGAAAAATCTAGTGTTTTTCATTTACCATTACTTATTTGGACTATAGTGGATTTAATTTTCCCCGAAGAGTTCCTTGTTCCATGCACGGTCTGTATGTATCATGAAAGAGCCTCACGGGACCTTTCTGAGTTCAATGGAAAAGGTGGTGTAGTGGTTAGCGTCGCTGACTACGAATCCATCGGCCCCTGGTTCGAGACCCGACGGCAGCCGGCGCGCAGCAAAACCCAGCTGTTCATCTTTCCACACAATAAAAAGAAAGTGGTTGGTAGATAAATGGGTACCCTAGGTGGCCTAGTGGTTAAGACGCTGGGCTGCTGATGGGGCGTCGTTCGGATTCCACGTTAAAAACTGTAGGTCTAAGGTGGAGTGAAAAGCTTGACCTTCGTCAGAATGAACAATTCGGGGGGAAGCTAACCAAAGGTTAACCAAACTTACCAAAGGTATATATACACCATACACCTCGGTGGTGCAGAGGTTAGCATAGCTGACTACGAATCCAACGGCAGTGCGTTCAATCCCCGGCGATGGCAGGCGGCACTTAGCTCACCCAGCTGCTCATCCTTCCACAAGGATAGCCTAGTGGTTAACACGCTGGACTGCTGATCGAGAGGGCGAGAGGTCGAGTACTGGCAAAAATTTTGTAATTTCTGACTGGATTTCACATTAAACTGTAAGTCTGAGGTAGGGCAACAACCTTGACCTTCGTCAGAAGAAACAATTTGGGCGTAAAAATACCATGGTTACCAATATATATATATATATATATATATATATATATATATATATATATATATACTATTTCTTCCCCTAAAATAAATAAATAACTGCATTCTGTAAATATCAATATGTAACTCAGTTCATCTAAAGTGTACGGTTTTAAATGGGATACATAGTGAAACAGTAAATTTTCTCAGGTTGAAGTGAGGATCAAGCGAGGATTGATGATGTAGGTGAAAGGTGTGAAGTGAGGAAATTAATGGACGCAGAAGTGAGAGCAAACGTGAACCGTTTGAAATAGACATTTTGAAATGAATAGAAACGAACTGGGTATAAAAATTAGAGCAAATGGAATAGAGTAATGGGTATAAGGGTATATGGCTATAAGAAAGCGGAAAAAAATCCTAACACAAGACTAAGCCAGCGCTCGTAACTCATTGGGTAACACCGATTCCCTATAAGCGAAATGAAAAGACTGAGGTCGGGGGTTTGACTCCAAATGGGACTAGTTAACAGTAATACAGGAGTTACGATAATAGGATGCGTTCGCCTGGACTAAGCACTGTATCATTTTCTTATCCTTAACAATGAAATCAGCCAAGACAATTGCTGAAGTGAATATCTGTTACAGATATAATAAAAGTTTGAGATTCAGATAATATGAAAAAAAATTAGAGAAAAGTACAGTTTGAGACATTTTGTTTCGTGATTTTGAGACTTAATGACGGGCATAAGAATTAACAATGGGCATCGGCAAAGAGAAAATATTCTTAATTAAACCTTCGGTTAAGAAAATTGGATCACCTGAAGATCAGGGCCCCCAGCCTTCTTTAGTTAGTTTTATAAGGCTAACTAACGAAAATATCACGACCTAACCTAACCAATCGTCAAGGGCGTACAGTTGACCTAACGATTGGTTAGGTTAATTCGTGATATTTTCGTTAGTTAGCCTTATAAGGCTAACTAAAGAAAGCTGGGGCCCTGATCTTCAGGTGATCCAGAAAATTTGCCTTCATCTAGTCAAAAACTTAATTCTTATGCGCGTCACTGACTCTCAAAATGATGACTCAAAATTTTTAAAAAATGTATTCACATCATTGTACTTTGTCAACCTGCAGCTGAAATTTTCCTCGTATTCCAAAGGATACACTAAATTCGGTACTTCACGACTACTTTCACTAGTACATGTGTAATTTTTGTCTGGTTGTGCTCTTGTTACCTAAAGTACACCTATTGCTTTTCAATTATTATATATATATATATATATATATATATATATATATATATATATATATATATATATATAGTATACATTATACTCGTATATGAAGATATAGTGTATATGATATACTGTATATATAAAAGTATATAAATAAAATAATGGGTGTACTCTCCTTGCCAAGAGTACAATTACCCCAAGATAGACAAACTCTCATTTGTTAAATGAGTACTAATTACTGACCAAACTTACAATTTACTCACGTTCAACAAACAGGACCTGGTAAATTGTAAAGAATCGCGTTAATTACTTCTAATTTGCCGAAACAAATGAGTGTTTTCAAACTTTCTCAAACACATTGTGGAGCTAATACTATTAAAAAAAATTTAATACCTTTCTGTATCACCCTGTATAGCGCGTTATACGAGTTGGTAGGAAGCTTGCACGTGGAAAGGTTAAAATTATTATAAATCGCGAAAGGGATTTATATTGTTATATTTAAATCATTTTTTAAAAATTATTATTATTATTATTATTATTATTATTATTATTATTATTATACAAAACACGATTCACTTTATATTGTTATCCTTAAATTACAGATCTTTTCGGTTTAATGGGTTGCAAAAAATACTAAAAAAAAAAGCTTTTTTATTTCGTTAATGTTTATTACATTTCAGGTATCACCTGAAGATCAAGGGCTCCAGCCTCAATTACCAAATGATCTTCGTTGAAACTAACGAAAATATCACGATTTAACCTAAACAATCGTCAAGAGCGTACAGTTGACCTAACCGGGCATTCAATTTAATTTATTATTATATTTGGTACTGTAAAGCAAAAACAAGAATACATGTGGGGCTTGGGGGCCCTGATCTTCAGGTGATCCCACTTCAGAATAATACATTTTAGTTGAGAGAAATGAAAAGTTTTTACTGTTAAAACTAACGAAAATATCACCACTTAACCTACCCAATCGTCAAGGGCGTACAGTTGACCTAACCGGGCATTCAATTAACCTAACCGGGCAAAATCTCGCCGGTATGAATCTCTAAAAATTAGAGGTAACTAAAATGACCTTTATATTTTCCATCCAATTCCAACCAAAATCGAAGCATTTTTAGACTTTGGGGGACTAAGTTTAAAAAATTAAAAACTTCCGAGATAAATTATTTTCTGATGAAGGGGTAACTAATTTAAAGTTTTAAATATGGCTTAGCATGACCCATTTCGTATTCAACGTTTTTTAAGGAAATTTATAGAATCTTTAGATAAGATACGAGAAGAAATGATGTGTTTTTTCGAATTTCACTCTTTTCGACCAAGTGGTAACTACAGGTTCATTAGTTTAACGAACCTATAGAGAGTTGGGGGTTGGACTTGGAATCTTTTACCTAACCCAGGTGAGCAGCTAGGAAAGTTATATCTTCCGGGGGAGGTGTCCGGCCGAAATTTGCTTACAGAGTTCCTTTCTTAGCTGATTTACATCAAATATTTAAAAAGCAATCAAATTATGCATCGTACATAGGTGGATCCAGAGAGGGGGGGGGCTCAATTGAAGCAAGGGGGCTCAATTTTGAGCCCCATACATGCTGGTCAAACGAAATTAGATAAAACGTTTGAATGCAACGTTTAAATGCAAACGTTTGAATGCAACGTCGCTTCAGTTAAGCCCCGTTGCTTCAATTAAGTCTCTGGCCCCCTTTCTGGATTCGCCTATGGGCCATCGTAGTTACAACCCAAACGTTTATGTATATTCGAGTGTTCCCGGTGGAGGGATAACTATAGGGTTATGCTACCGCTCAGGCTACATGGTTCCCATAAGCTACAAACGGATTTTTTAGCTCCTGACCGTTCTCAGAAAACTAAGTTTAAAAGGTGTAAGAGCCACTTTTATCCTTTGTGATCGAAGTTAGTTTTTATAAAGCCTTGAAGAAGTTAATTAAATAATAAATTCTAAATAATTATCAGGTCCCCAAAAAAGTTTTTTCGTTTTTTTCATTGAACTTTAAATGAGACATAAATTTGTGGTATTTTTTATTCGGAAAAGTAGTCGCCACTACAATCTACAACCTTTTCCCAACGAGAAATAATATTGTAAATGCCGCGTTGGAAGAAATCTTGGTCTTTAGAAGCGAAGAAAGACCAATTCATTTTCAAGGCCCACTTGTGTTTTGAATTGCCTATTCCGCATGTCGTTATCCAGCGAGAGGAAAAGGTGATAGTCGGAAAGGGAAAGGTCAGGTGGATGGGGCAAAATCTCCCAACCAAGGGTATTGAGCTTTTCTATGGTCGTTTTTGCAATATGTGGGCGTGCAATGTCCTGCAGGAACACTACACCTTTGCGATTGACCAATGATGGTTGCTTTCGAGCAAATTGTCCTGAACCCGTTGAAGTCGTGCCGAATATACGTCCACAGTAATCGTTTGGCCTGGGTTTAGAAGCTCATAAAGGGTGACAGCGGCTGTTGTCCACCATACGCAAAGCAAAATCTTCTTTGGGTGCAGGTTGGAGTTCGGCCTGTGTGGTGCATTCTCGTTGGGCGACAGCCATTGTTGTGATCGCTTAGTATTACTGTACATAACCCATTTTTCATCACATATTAAACATTTTGTTTAAAGTGATTATTTAAAAAACGAAAAAACTTTTGGGAGGACTTGATACATTTAAATATTTTTCATTAATTATTAATTAACTTTAATCAACAATCAATTAAAATTATTTCTTAATTAATGTTTTATTAATCCAATAATTTTAATTAATATTTAATTCATTTCAAATATTTTTAATTAATTTTTAATTAATTTCAAATATTTTTAATTCATTCATTTTAATTCATTTACTACTTGATTAATTAATTACATTTTTAATTACTTATTTTTTATTATTCTTAGTTGTACACCGCACACTCTGGAGGGTCCCCTTTTCAATCGATTAACGCTAAATTTTCAGGATATGCAGAAATCTGGGGAAGACATAATAATAATATTTTACAAAAGTTTTAATGGATATTTCAGGATTTCTGAAATTTTTGCCAGCAATTTATTTTTAAATATTTATAGAAAGAAAGAAATTGGTTGTTTCTTCGGGATTAATATAATTTCTGTCTTGAAAAAATAGTAACAAGCATATAACTGAAATTTTAGATATCCTTTACGCATTTCTCGATCCGAGTGTAACGAGGGTCAACCGCGGAGGGTGGGTAGGCTTTAAAAGCGGAGGAAAGCGAGCGCGCCTAGCTTGTATTATTATTATATATTATTATTATTATTATTCCTTGAAAATCGCGTGGTTGTTCTCGTTGCTTGTTATTTGTTATGAAAAAAAATCTGTTTACCTTTTCTTTAATTCTCACATATATTATTTAGTTTATATGGAAATCTGGGCTGAAACGAAAACGTAAACAACTTTATTACTGTTATTATTATTATTATTATTATTATTATTAGTAGTAGTAGTAGTAGTAGTAGTCAGACAAATTTCGTCAATTTTCAAAAATGTTCTTCGTAATTGGTGTTTGTTTGAGGGAAGGCGTTTCGTTAACAAATGTGGCAGTCGTCGATTAATGAAGATTGATGTAGTCCTTCAACAAACAACTGCTAAAGTGGGGAACCATTTGCAATGCTAAGAGTCATAGCAAGAAGGAATATTGAGATAGTTAAACAGTCGTAGTAAATACCGTCGACTTTTTGCAAATAGTTAAAACTGCAAACTGTAAAAATTCACGTGTATAAAAGTTATTTTGTGTTTTGTGACTGTAACATAATTCAGTGATTTTGAAACTGTATTAAAACACTATAACTCAAATATGAATGACAACTTTTATTATTATTATTGCAGATTTTAATTTCATAGTCATTAATTTCTCTAATTAAGTTTTAATTGGTAAAAGCTTAACACGAATAATTTGGAGATATCACGAGCGGTTCATAGTAATGCTTAAAAGACTGTATTTCTCTCATTACTTTCACTGTATATGAAACAAATACAAGTCATGGTTTTATGATGTGTTTCATTTTATTTCTCTTCAGATATTATTGCAGATATTGGCGCTTGCAAGTTGTATGAAAGACTGCAACGTATCAATGGAAGGGAAGATTGCAGATATTTGTGTTTACAAGTTGCAAGGAAGACTGCAACGAAGTTTCTATTGAGGAAAAGAATTTTGAAGATTATTCTGAACCAAATTTTTATATAAAATTTCAATTAACTTTACCTCCATTAGGCGCACAAAATAAGCCATATAATAAATTAAACCACCCCGACCCGAATACACAGGCACATAAGAAAAATATGAGAGAAAAAAAAAGAGATTGAAAGGGCACCCATTTGACATCGGTTTTTACGCTTGGGGGTCGAGGAGAGGCCCCTAGAATCCCCCCTTGAATTGAAAATGAAGGCCACCAAACTTCTCAGAATCTTCGCTTTCATTCTCTTTAATGAGCCTAAATTAAGTTTGAGTCCTCTTGAATATTCGGTCGACTTAATTATGGATAAGAGTTGATAACATTTTAAAACTAATTTAAAAATGGATTTATCCGTAAATATAGTTTGATTTGTCGCCAAAAAGGATTACCAAAATCCTCCCTTATTTTAATTATTGTTAATATATATATATATATATATATATATATATATATATATATATATATATATATATATATATATATATATATATATATATATACAGGACTTTATTAGATTTACAAACGTTTCAGGATCAAGTCCCCATCATCATTGTATAGAGATTACTTAAGGAATACATGGATTAAAACAAAAATTTAAATTTAAATTAAAAATGAATTAAAATTACTAAAATTAATTTATAATATGAAGACTTAATTGTCATTTGGTGAAGGTTTAAATTTATGATTCTAAAATCCATAAATCAGAAGGGTCACTTACACAAATTAACACTTTAAATTATCTATATAAATAAAAGATACCCCCACGCTGTGACACATGGTCACGTATAGGAGAAAATTTTTAAAAATTTGAGTCCCGACGAAGGGACTCAAACGAAGAACAATCTCTATGCCCTTGTTAAAAAGAGTCTGTATAGCATTAATTTTAAACTTAAAATCACAAAAATTCAAAAAGTGTGTACCTAAACCTTAAAAGGTTGGTTCGCGATAAATCAAAGTAGAGAAGTGAGAACCACGCCTTTCCTTAACATCCAAAAAGGATAATGCTTGGTTGTCCTCTAGTTCCATCGTAAACTTTGTATTTTCACAAGGTGTCTCAGAAGTCGCGCACCATAGGCCAATATAGTTTTATTTAATTTTAATAAAACCAATAGTGCGCAACTACTGAGACATCTTGCATGTTGATTAGTCAGATATTCTAAAAAAATTTAGCATGAGAACGTTGAAGAAATAACAAAAACGTTTCGTCCACCAAACGTCCGCAATATATGGGTCGAAATTGTAAAGGACAGTTATCAAGCCATATTTTTTTTAAAGTAGACATAAATAAATTAGCAAAGGTAGGCCCAAAAGAAGGCCCATCCCAACACCATCATACTGTTAATATCGTAATTAGTGATAATAGACCGACAATTTCAATAAGGTCTTAATGAGGTCTCTTGAGAGAATACTAACTTAAGATACGTTATCAAAGAGCAAATTCAAGCAGATGAAGTTTGTTTCTTGAAGCGGGATATTAGTAAATAAAGTTTCTACATTGAAATTAGACATAAAATAGTTATCAGTATTAGGTATTTCTGTACAATTTCTGTACAAGTTAGATATTTGATATGACATTAATATATTCACAGTGCTCTGATCTGAATATGCCGTTGGAAGCATGGAAGCCTTTTAGGCAAAATTAATGGGATTAATTTTATTCATTACATGAAAGAAATGAAAGTGGCAAGTAATAGTAATATTGATAAAAAATTATAATAATAGTAGCAACAAAAATAATAATAATAATAATAATAATAATAATAATAATAATAAGATAAAATTCACAAAATTTTACATAATTTTAAATTAAATGATTTTTTGTATACTTAATAGAAAATAAATGATGCTTAATAAAACATATAAAAAAGGCTAAGTTATTAAATTAAAAGTACTTAATGAAATTAGCATATTTTAGAGAGGTATTATAAAATGGGAAGTTAATTACTATGGTACTAATGGCAGGTTAGTGAACTTATACATCAGTAGGGGCTAATGAAGTACTTTTTTAGTGATTTGCGAAATACATTTAGTGATGAAGCCTGTCTGATATTTATGAGAATTGCATTCCATACATCTGTTCCTTTGAAAGAGAGTGCATTTCCTGCAGTTTCCATTGTACAGTTTGGTTTGAGTATAAAATCTCTGGGTAGCCTGGTGTCATAATGATGGTGTACTTGATTGGGGATAATTGCTCTTTGAATGGGTGATATATATATTGATTTTTATTGATTACTTTAAACATATTGACAGCAGCAACATTGAATTTGTATAAGTCATTTAGTTTTAAAATATTTTGCTCTTTAATCATTGAGGAAATGTCACTTTGTCTGTTGTCGTTATTCGAGAAAGCTTTTATGAATGACTTCCAAAGGATGCTTTATATATTCCTTTGAGCTACCCCATCTTGTAATCCAATATAATAAATGTATGTGAGTGGATGAGGGAATAATGCAGGGTAAGAAGTGCAGTTTCAGGAAGAGTCTTTTTAGTTTAAATAATATGAATAGAAATCTTGATATTTTGGATTTGATATGTTGTACATGACTTTTGAAATTTAGTTTTTCGTCTAAATTAATGCCAATCACTTTAACCTCATTCACCCTTACAAGAGCAGTATTCCCAATTTTTATTTGACAGTTTATATTTTTTATATGTGTTTGGTAATCATATAAGATGACTTTATCAGGTTTAATAAAAGTTTATTAACACGTTCATTTATACACATTTTCTAATTACCTGTTCGTTTCATTTATCAGAAAATTTAAATTATGATAGAAAGAAGTGAGTGTGGTATCATCTGTGTATTGTACGCAAGTTAATGCAGTTGAGAGATGAAAATCGTTGGCGTGAATTAGAAATAGTAATGGTCCAAGAATAGATCCTTGTGGGACTTCACTAGTTAACATTGCCCTGTCGGATAAATTATCTTTAAATCTGATGTGCCGATGCCGATTTGACAGATATTTCGGTTATTTCTTCAATAAAAGTATACGAGTTCTTAACCGTGAACTCATTGGTTTTTAACGGTGAAAAAATGGGGGAAAAAAATTTCCCAACGGAAAAGGACGGTGTCTTAAAAGCAGCAAATATTGGCCTCAGAGGAATACCGGTTTTATGAGTTTTGGGTAGTCCATACAGTATTCAGGTGAAGAACTATAGGCATAAGGCTTATTAAAGAGATCGTTGTCAATTTGTCAATTTGAAATTGTCTTTAAGCTTTCTAAGGAATCTATTATTTTATCTTCTATTTTAAAAGTGACAGAATAAATTGAAATGGCAAGTTTATGAAATTTTTAGTAGAATCTTTTCCATATACGAGACTTATCTAGAGGATCACACCTCTACCTTTATCATGTCGGCAAATAACCAACGACTCACTGGAAGCTAAATTCCTAAGGTATGCAAATTATGATTAGAGAAAATAGACTATAATAATTTAAAATGTTTAAAATTACAAAAATACTTAAAAGATACCGATTGAATACTCTTCTTTAAATCGGAGAAGCAACGGCCCGAAGAAGAGGGTGTGACTGTAACGATCAAACCAACTTTACGAAACGTAAGAAAAATTTAAAATAACAAAGATTAACCCTTAACTGGTATGGTGTATGGACCCGCACCATACCACTTATGTAACTAAACCGCACCATACCAGTTAAGGGTTAAAATATATAGGGATAGGGAAATCCAACCCAAATACCAACACAAACTTTTCTCTTCGAGTTAAAACTCCAGAGGAATAATTAACAATTACCTTAACAGAGTTACAGGGTTTCAACGAATTGGCAAGTAACAAAACTGTTGAGTTCACGCGCATGTACTTGGTCGTTGGCTACACCAGGCTCTCTAACCGTCGCGAGAGCGGTGGGGCCGCAGCTCTTGGTCTTGGGTTGAGGATCAAACTCGCACTTGGTACTACTCGCATTATTCCATCCTATCACTCGGGGTCAAATTAACGAGGTCAGTCTCTTTATATATATTTATATATATATATTTATTTATATATATATGTATATATATAGGAATAACACGCATGAGCATGCGTGAGGTTTGTATGAAACAAAAATACCTCACCAAGATTGGAACCCGAGAAGTCCTGAGTAGGAGTCGTGAGCTCTACCACAACATTACGACCGGATAAAAGTTGCGTGACAGGTTGTGTTAACTTCTATCCTCTCGCAGAGTGATGGTATCGCTCGCGACTCCTATTCAGGAGGTTCCCGTTTCAAATCCTGGTGGTGGGCCTTTTTATTTCATATTATATACTATATACATATACTGTACATATATATTTCTCTCTCTCTTCTCTCTCTCTCTCTCTCTCTCTCTCTCTCTCTCTTCTCTCTCTCTCTCTCTCTCTCTCCTCTCTCGCTGCTAAATTCAGTATTTATTATGTATATAACACGCCCGATATTATTTTGGTTTGTAAAGTTTTGCCAATTTTTAGTTTCAACGCGAGGGTTATATTTCCAAAAGAGAAGGTTCGGATTGGATTAAAAGGGGCAAAAGAACATAATACATTTGCGTGGTTTCGACACCAAAAAATTGTGTTAGGTTAGGTAGGGTTACATCCCGTTTGGTTAGATAACTAATAATAATAATAAGAAGAAGAGGAATAACTAAGTTTTATTTTAATGAAGAGCCCAGTAAAGCCTAAAGCTTAAGGGCCAAATTAAATAACATAGTCTAATTTTAAAAATATTTACGTTAAAACAAATACAAAAATGTAAATTTGTACTTATTTTATCAATAAAATTTATTCAGTTCAATTTAATTCAAATATATTATACTAGGTTAGGTTACATTAGTCATTTTTATTTGAAATATTAAACGAACTTTTTATTTTAATTTAAAGCTTAAATGCATAAACCTACATAAGAGCCGAAGTGAAATAAAACTGACCTCCATATATATACAATATATAGAGTATATATATATATATATATATATATATATATATATATATATATATATACTGTATTATATATAATATATATATATATATATATATATATATATATACTGTGTATATATATATATATATATATATATATATATATATATATATATATATATATATATACAGCGTGTCCCAAAGAAATGTATACCCACTTTGTTTGATAATACCAGCTATGAGGATAATAAATATATTACTTTTTATATGTTTTTTAATAAAGAATTTTCTCCTGAATCTAAATATGTAATTATTTTATTAAAAATTGAAAAACAAAAAACGTTACAGATGTTTAAATTATAATTATTATTTTCGAGACTTCATGTGCGATATTTTCTAATATTTTAACCGACTGTTTTGAGATACTTATGTTTAGTGTTGATATTGAAGCATAAATGTTGTAATTATTAGTTAATTCAAAAAATTTACAAATTCCATGGTTAAATGACACTTTATCTAAGATGTCAAACTGTCGTTAGAAAAGAACAAACGTCGCAGAGTTATAAGATGTTAGATAAGGTTAGAGCAAAACTGTAGTCTTGCCTAATTAGAACTCAACGAAATGGCTAGGCTAAGCTAGGCACTAAACATAAGTATCTCAAAACAGTCGGTTAAAAGGCAGGCCAGGCCATAAAAAAAATATTAGAAAATATCGCACATGAAGTCTCGAAAATAATAATTCTAATTTAAACATCTTTAACGTTTTTGTTCTTCAATTTTTAATAAAAATAATTACATATTTAGATTCAGGAGAAAAGTCTTTATTAAAACACATATAAACAGTAATATATTTATTAACCTCATAGCTGGTATTATCGAACAAAGTGGGTATACATTTCTTTGGGACACGCTGTATATATATATATATATATATATATATATATATATATATACATGTCGAACGTCATGATTTTGGATTTTGACTTTTCTTCATCTTATTCCTTATCCCTTTAAAGTGTCTTCCCCTTTTATTCAAAGTTCAAAACTACGACTCAACTTTGAAACCCAACCGGGGCCTCAAATTTGCAGAAAGCACGCGTTCTAATTGACGTTAATGAAAAAGCATTGCGAGTCACCAAAGTGAAACGAAAAGTCCTTATATGCTTGATATGTTCTGTGATTGCATAATCGATGCGATGTTCATGCGATGCAACAGTAATAGGTTGACCCTGTAATGGCTATACGATTCCGCAGCCCGGGAAATTAGACTCGTTATCAAGACTAACCAATTTTATGCTGAGCGTACCTGCCATTTGATTGTTAGAGCCACGCAATTAGAGGCTCTTAAATTGGCTACAACTCTGTAAATATTTCCCCTTGTCACGAACAGAAACATAACTTACAGTATGTACAATACATGTACTACATTACAATACGACCTTATAGGGAGGGTGGGGGGGGACTGAATGAATAGAACGGAACTACATTTTCGGGTGGATAAAATATACTCTAACGTACGGGAGCGATTGGAAAGATTTATGGGAATAATTTTCATTTATTTTCTTATGCGAAGTAAAATAATTGAAGTCTGTGCGGTAAATGCACTTTTCGATAATACGAAGTAAAATATATTTCAATGCGGAAAGCGTCACGTATAAATGCAGAAATTAAATTTATTAATCATTTTAACTGTCAATGGAAATACTAATATATGTGTGTGGTGTGTGTATATATATATATATATATATATATATATATATATTATATAATATATATAGAGAGAGAAGAGAGAGGAGAGAGAGAGAGAGAGAGAGAGTGGCGGATGGATAATAGCTGAAATTTTGTTTCCACAGACATTACTTCGTTACGCCTTAATTAAGACATAAAAAAAGTTTTTACATACGAGTGTATATATATATATATATATATATATATATATATATATATATATATATATATATATATATATATTACGTAACTATTTATTTATTATCGAATTAGAACAGGTAATTGGATTTAAAAGCAAGTTAAAAGCTGACCAAAATTTCAGATCTCATTTTTTTTTAAATGTAGAATGTTGGTAACTTCGCAAATTTACTCTAAAGGGAATCCTTTTATATACGAGTATAAATCTGCCAATAAACTGATATTTCAGAACTTAATCGACCTCCACCCACACACCCTTGGCCTCTCCTTCCTGCATTAAAAAAAATAAATATCTACCTCCTTCTATTTCCTCTCCTGATAATAATTAACTTCAATCCTTTCGCATTTACTAAAAACTTTTAAAAGTTTTTAAACAAGAAATTAACTAAAACTTGATGTTAAATCACTTTTTTTTGTTAACTTTTTAATTTTTAACTGTTATCAGTTGCAGTTCAAAGCGAAAAATAATCGCAAAGCGAAGGTGATGACTGTACGCAATCAAGTAAATTCGACCAAAGATATGAAAACCAACGCACGCAAAAATTTTATGGTGTCTATAAAGTAATTTGACTAATTTACGTCATTTCACTGCGGTTTTTCTTCTTTATTTCACTCTTGGGGTTTAAGTATCCAAGAAATATCGTGTCGATGAATTGTGGTTCTCATAGGCAATTTTAACGGTGTTTGACGTTATTACTGCGTCTGGAGTCTAAGCTTTTAGCGTGTTCTAAAAAAATATTGTTACGTATATATATATATTATATATATATATATATATATATATGTTACTGAATTAAATTTAATATGTATATATATATATATATATATAAAATACCGGCTGTGTGTATAAAGTAACGCAAGTAAAGAGACAAATCCGATTTGAAATACTGTATATTAACGTGAGTAAACATGGACGATTAATATTTATTACGTGTATAATACTTTATAACAACTGTATATTCGATTGTAAGGTTTATAAGAGGTGTTGAAAGTGTTTTTTACGAGTTATAAAACAAGTTGAAACTAGTTTAAACCAGTTTCAAATCGGATGTCTCTTCATTTGCGTTACTTTCCAGGGCTGTGGAGTCGGAGTCGTGGAGTCGGTCAATTTTGAGTGGAGTCGGAGTCGAAGTGCATAGTTGGATGGAGTCGGAGTCGGAGTCGGTGCAAATCCTTCAATTATAACCATAGCAGCCTAGGCCTAGGCCTAGCTCATTTTGTGAATAAAATAGATTTAACCTAATGTTTTATATAAATAAATATATAAATAATATAATATATAATATATAAATATATAAATATAAATAATATATAAATATAGTTTCTTATAATTAATAAGGATTATAATTAATTAATTAACATAATTAATAATAAAGAAATTTAAAAATTTTGTACTAGCAACCCTAAATCTTTTTCAGATTTTTAGATTTCAATTTGATAATTTTGATAAGCATCACTGAAAGAAGATTTAATGGAAGCGATCCTTTTTTTAAAAACAAATTCAGTTTAGGTTAGTACATTTTGTTACGGATGTTTATAATAATACAAAAACATCTTATTAATTTGCTAAACCAATAATAATCTTATTTTGTTTAAGCTTCAATCAGTTTGTATTTTGGGATTTATTGTAATTTTTGAATAAAGAGAAAAAAAAGCCATTAAGGCATAATTATAGCCACTAAGTACCCTGATGAGTCATGTGGTGGTGACGAAATGCCTTGTTTATGAATCTCCATTGGCCTAATAAAACTAATCGTAATCAATTTGGCCTTAACATTCTATCGGAGTCGGAGTCGTAATTATGCAAGTCAGATTTCTGGAGTCGGAGTCGGAGTCGGAATGTTAAAATTTTTGGAGTAGGAGTCGGAGTTGGAGTCGGCAAATTTTATCACCGACTCCACAGCCCTGCTTTATACACACCCTGTGTATATATATATATATATATATATACAGGGTGGGCCGTAAGTTTCCATACATAGGAAAAATAAACATCTTTTATGGACAACCATTTTTATTTATATAATATGCTCTACATGGTTGCCATTGTTTTGAAAACACATTTCAATACGTGTTCCCCACTGTTGATGAACACGCATTAGCACAGTTGACGTTATGCTTGTAATGGCGTTGGTGATACGTTCCTTTAGATGATTTATGTCTCGTATCTTTTCCTGATACACCATGGCCTTCAAGTGCCCCCAAAGATAGAAATCAAGGCGGGTGAGATCTGGGGATCGGGAGGCCACTCCACAGGACCACGCCGACCAATCCAAGCATCCGGAAACCGCTGATCCAAATACCGACGCACGTGAAGACCATAATGAGGTGGAGCTCCATCTTGCTGGAAGTAAACTGGGAAGTTACCTTCCTCGTTTAGCAGGGATGGGAAAATCTCTTCTTGCAACATGTTAAGATACCTTTCGGCATTAAGATTTCCACTGACAAAAATTGGTCCAATAATTCTGTCACCCCATATCCCGGCCCACACCATCACTTTACCGGCACCTTGCATCTTCGTCGGACTCAGCCAGTTAGGGTTAGCATTACTCCAGTAACGTATGTTTTGCCGATTAACCTCTCCATTGACGTAAAAATTTGCTTCATCAGTAAACAAGATCTTAGTTGAAAAGTTTGCATCCTCGTTCACTTTGGTTAATGCCCATTCACAGAATTCCATCCGTCTATCCGGGTCGTCTTCACTCAAATGCTGTGCCATATGCAATTTGTATGGATGCCATTTGTTTGCTTTCAAAATGCGCCTGATACTCGATCTGCTGACACCACTTTCTGCAGACAACCGTCGTGTACTTTTTCTGGGACTCCGTGTAAGCGCTGTAAGTATCGTAGCTGTTGTGTCTTCATCGGTGGCTGTACGTCTTGGACCACTTCGCGGTTGATCTGCAACATTTCCAGTTTTCTGAAACTTGTTAATAAGTTTTGCCACAGTGTCGTGTGTGATGTTCGTTCCATGTTGTCTGTTAAAGTTCATTGCAACCATGCGACTGCTTCCCGACCCAGCCATCAGTATGATTTCAATTCGTTGCTCTTTCGTCAAACGCATATTCTTAGGGTATCTGAAACATAAAAACAAACGTTTAATTTTTCCTATGTATGGAAACTTACGGCCCACCCTGTATATATTTATTATAAAGGTTAATAAATGATAACAAATTTATAATGGTTTATATCCCCTTTATATTTAGACAAATAATTATCCTGATAGTTTTATTTAGCAATTTCATTTAATTTAGTTAATTTATTTACATATTTTCTATAAGTGTAATTTAGAAATACTATCTTGCAATTGCAATTTAAAAAATTTATCGCTCTTTTACTGAGTGAAAATTCTGGCATTGATCTTCGGTTTTGCAATATGTTTACCTAAACTCCTTTCTTCTTTCAACAAAACTATTAAAATATGAAGGAAATCCCACAAGAACTCAGACCCATGATATTTATTCATTGTAAAACACAAATCTGAGGATTTTTTACGACCCCAATAAATTATCTTTTAACCTTTGAGGATATTTTATATTCAAATGATGTTCTGTTATTTTCTTGCGCGTTATTATTACTGTATATAAGTAGGATAATGATCCCTAATAACTGTATTTACAACCCTAATACATTATTGCTGTTTACAAATGTATTACTTATATTATAGACCGTTATTCAATTACCATAGTTGGAGTCACGCGTGAGCTTGGTAATAGCAGGAGTGTATAAGGATTAATTTATTAAGTTTAAAAATTGCGTAGAAGTTAGTGGAGGATTTGCTTCATTTCGTAAATTGATATTAAAGTATTAGATTTAGTGAAGTTGTACGCTAGACCACATAAAGGAATTAGGAATTTATTTGAATTAGAATTTGTTAATTTATATAATTCATTAACATGTTTGTACTTTTATGTTAACAGTAACGTTTTCACTATCGGATATTAGGTGTAGAAGATTTTCCACCTGATACATAAGTCTTATTTTTTTATGCAGGAAGGAATGGCCAAGAGCGAGTGCCCGCAAAAGCGCCCACCCTATAGAAGAAGAAGAGAGCCAAAATCAAGGTTTATGGTTTGGGAGATGCATAGACACTCTGCGTTTGAAAGAGTTGAGGTCATGGACAGAGGGAAAGCTGGATTGAAGAAGATTGTTCCAGAGTTGACCGGTTCAATAAATGAAACATTGTAAATACTGATTAATCTTTGCGTTATAGAGTTCAGAAAAGGAATGAGAAAGTGTCAAAAGTTTGGTACTGCGTGTTCTCTTTAAAGGAGGAGACATGCAGTTAGAGAGTTCAGAAGAGTAGTGTTTGTTATAATAGCGATAATAGAAAGAGAGTGAGGCAACATTGCGGCGAATAGAGAGGCATTGAAGACAGTCAATAAGAGGCGGGAAATTGATGAGACGAAAAGCCTTTGATTCCGCCCCGTCAAGTACGGCTGTGTGGGTTGAGCCACTCCACACATGAGAAGCATACGCCATACAGGGGCGGACAAGACCCCTCTACAGAGAGAGCGACTGAAAAGAGCTAGTCGTGTGGAAGATTGTGACCTGTAGACAGATGGAGGAAGTTGGTTTTTGAGGCATTGAAAGCAACAAGGTTTTCTCTGCCCCAATTACAGATAACAGAAAACTCAAAGGTCAGGTGTTCCACAGCCTTCCTACACAAATCATGGCGTTACTGTTGAGAGGGATGCTTTTGGTGGAGAAGTGAAGAGTGGAATCATCGGCATAGGAGTGAAGAGGAGAGTAAGTGCGAATTAAAAGATCATTAATCATTAATAAATAAAATGAAAAGCGTGGGTGACAGGACAGGACCCTGAGGAACACCACTGTTGATAGCTTTAGAAGAAGAACAGTGGCCATCTTCAACCGCAGCTATAGATCGAGCAGAAAGGAAATTAGAGATGAAGGCATAAATAGAAGGATAGAAACCGAAGGAGGGCAGTTTCGAAATTAAAGATTTGTGGCAGACTCTATCAAAAGCTTTTGATATATTTAGCGGCATTGCAAAAGTTTCACCAAAATCCCGAAAAAGGGATGACCAAGAGTCACAGAGATATGCAAGAAGATCGCCATTCGAGACTCCTTATCTTCTGTGTAACGTCCCCCCCCCCTACCCGAAGAACTTCCCTGGTTGATTGGTGTCTACAATCTCCTCCTTAATTTACAGAGTTAAAATGCTTAAAATGTTAAAGGCAATTAATGGTCTCATCAACTCTCGAGTGACAATGACCGCTAAATCTTTTAATATCAATGTAATACTTGAAGAAAAGGGATGGCGAAAACCCTATCCTTTAAAATACAAGAAATCTCTTTTAATTCACCCTTTATCATTACCTGTTTTTTAAAGGTAATGATATAGAAAATTCTTCATACATAATATTAAAAATACAATAACAACAGCACTTACGGGTTTCCCAACTTATTTAGGTGTAAATTTTTCAATGCATTCGAATGAGAAAGATCATATTGATCTCGTGTAAGCGCAACATTAAAAAGCGTACGCTCTTTTATATCACGTCTTTACGACAAATTTTCCTCTTATGTTTATTTTAATACTGAAGTTTAAAGTATCGCAATGAAAAGACATTTTTTACAGATACAATTAAGTTATTTGAGGATAAAGTATTTTATGAGGATAATAATTTCAATTTCGTTTATGCATAAAGCACAAAATAGGCAGATTTGATACGATGATGGTGAGCAGTTATCTTCATTTGTAAGCCAAATAGAGATGGCTGTTATTCACGACTGAAGAATCCAGAAACGCTAATGTTCTATTTTGATCATATTTCCTTGCGTTCACGGCCCCATATCGATGGAATGAAACTTTGATTGAGCAATTTTCGTGAAGATTTTCGCTCTGATTTCTCAATTTTTATTTTTAACGTTGCAATTTGGGTTTGATTACATATTACAAACATAAATGAAGCATTTAAAATGTAAATTGTTCGTGTATCATCGTATTTCTTATTGCTGTTTGAACCTTTCTGGAAGGGACGAAAGATTTTTCTTTCTGAATTACAATATAAGGCCCTATTACTGAACACAAAGTACAGGGTGTTTCTAAAGTAACCATCTATTTTGCGAAATAATATGAATTATAAAAAAAAAACACCTTTAAAACATGAAAATATATATATATATATATATATATATATATATATATATATATATATATATATATTAAACAAAATACATGCTATTTCAAAATAAATTCCTGAAAGAATATGGGCCAAAAGTTAATTATCAGTTTCTACGTGGCGACCATCAATGTCTCTACAGATCTCAAAGCGATCAACTGTTTCTCGGAATACACGTTCAAGCATTTCAGGAGTTATCTTTTGAACCGTTTCAGTAATACGATTTCGAAGATCAGCTATATCTCTAATTCTTCTACGGTACACTTCCGACTTAATGAAACCCCAGGCATAAAATCTAAGGGTGTTAAATCAGGTGAACGTGCTGCCCAAGGTTGAGATCCTCCACGACCAATCCAACGAGCGGGAAAGCAGTTGTTGAGATAATCCCGAACAATTGTGGCATAATGGCATGGTGCTCCATCCTGCTGAAAGACCACTGTGTCAAGAATACCATCCTGACGAAGTTGAGGTTCAAGGAATTGTTCGAGCATGTCAAGGTACACGGTTCCTGTAATTGTGGCCTCCGAAAAAAAGAAAGGTCCATAAACCTTTGACTTAGTCATACCAAGCCACACACTCACTTTTGGCGTGTTTCGTTCCCATTCAATAAATTCAGTTGGTTTTTGGTCTGCCCAAATGCGACAGTTATGTCGATTGACCCTTCCACACGTGTGGAAGGTCGCTTCATCACTGAACATAATTTTGTTAATTAGATTCGCACTTTGAATTTGATTAATAAGCTCGGCACACATTGTTGCTCTTCGTGGATAATCTTCTTCTTGTAAGTTGTGGAACACTTGAATGTGGTATGGCTTTTTCTTTAAATCATAACGTAGAATTCTGTAAACCGTTGTTTGTGGAATTTCTAATCTGTGGGATGCCCTCCGAATCGATAATTGTGGATCCTCTTCGAATGCTTCTTGAACAGATTCGATTCTTTCGTGAGATCTTCTTGGCCGTCCAGATCTACGCTCGTCATGCACAGATCCAGTCCTCATAAATTTGTTTGCTAATTCGCGAATAGCCTGGTCTCTAGGGCCTGTTTTACGAAATCTTCTCTCAAACTTTTCTCTAATTTCATTGCACTTCATGCCTTTTATCCTGCATGTTACTACATAAACCCGTTCTTGCACATTCATCATCAATGATATGGGTCTGAAAATAAAATAAAATAATTAACAAAAAATCGTGTAAAGCAATTGAAATATTATAAATACATGAATTTTGTATAACAATGCACATACCATTATGCCAATATAACAATTGTTTAAAATCCCCCTATTTCACCAAAATAGATGGTTACTTTAGAAACACCCTGTATATATATTTAATGAAGTGTCTACGTGACAAAATAAATAATTCATTTTATTCATCCCTAAATAACTTTATTTGTACTGATGCTTTAAGAAAATTTTGATAAGCACTAAATGGAGAGCTAAACTGCAATCTTTCGAGTATCACTACTTCATAAGACTTACTTTGCATTGGGACCTCCTTTATGATAATGAAATCCATGATCATTTACCTTTAAGCAGAAGTGTTTACATCTCTCTCTCTCTCTCTCTCTCTCTCTCTCTCTCTCTCTCTCTCTCTCTCTCTCTGTTATATATATATATATATTATATATATATATATATATACTAGGGGCACTCAATATATTTTGCCCCACCCTTTTTTCTTAGCTAAATAATAGGCCATGGGGCTGAAATGTCTTTTGGGCCGTAAGTTTGAACTTTCTACGCTTCATATAACCAGATTTTTTCAGTTTGAACTTCCTCTATTTGTATAAAACCGTTTTTAAACGCCCTTGTATAAAACCGATGGTTAACGCAGTTTCGAACATGGCGTCTGACAGTGATGCGCGTCGTAAACAGAGAGCTGTTCTCAAGTTCATGACCGCAGAAAAGGAAACAGTTGGAAATATTCACAAACGTCTACAAAACGTTTACGGAGATGCTGTTGTTGATCGAAGCACAGTTGGACGCTAGTCTAAACGTGCGAGATCATCGGAGAGAGGGAGAGCCAGCCTCGATGATGAGCCACGCAGCGGTCGCCCGGCATCGGCTGTGACATCTCACACTGTGCAACGTGCTAACAGCATCATTCGATCAAATCGGCGCGTCACATACAAGGAGCTATCACCCTAGCTACGAATTAGTGAAGGAAGTGTGAATACGATAATTCAGCAACTAGAATACTCAAAAGTGTGTTCTCAGTTTTTTCCTTGCCAACTGACTGAAGATCACAAAGCACAAAGAAAAGAAATTGCTTCTGAGTCGTTGGTTACGAGACAGAAGGGGATGGCTTCCTTTCACGAATTGTAACTGGGGATGAGACTTGGGTACACCACTTTGAAACTGAAACAAAACGCCAATCCATGGAGTGGCATCACGCAGACTCCCCACACAAGAAAAAGTTCAAAATGGATCCCTCTGTAGGAAAGGTTATGGCCACCATCTTCTGGGACATGAAAGGGGTGAGTCTGGTAGACATTATGAAGAAAGGACAATCAACTCAGACACATATTGCTACCCTACAGAGACTCCAGAGACGTATAAAGCGAGTTCGACCGGAGAGAAAACTGGAAGACGTCCTTCTTTTGCACGATAACGCAAGACCACACAACAGTTTGCAAACAAGAGTGGCCATCACAAAAATGCGCTTGACTGTGTTACCCCACCCTCCATACAACCCGGATCTGCACCTTCAGACTTCCATTTGTTTGGGCCAATGAAGGATGTTATTCGTGGAAGAAAGTTTCAGAGTGACAATGAGGTTGTTGAGGAGGTTAAGAGGTGGCTCCAGCGGAACCCAGCGGACTTTTACCAGCAAGGAATAAAGGCCCTTGTTTCGAGGTGGAGTAAAGCCGTAGAAAAGGATGGAGACTATGTGGAAAAATAAAAAGTTGTAAAAAAGTATGTAACTATTTGTGCACAAATTTTTTGGAACTTACAAGGAAACTTGGAAAGAAAAAAAAAGGTGGGGGCAAAATACATTGAGTGGCCTCGTATATACCTGAAGAGCGCGAACATAATCCCAGTGTATAAAGGTGGAAATCGATCCGGCCAAAAACTATAGGCCAGTGTCGCTTACATCTTATCTCACCAAAATATTTGAAAAAATAGTTAGACAGAAAATCTGACATTTAGGAAACTCAGAAAAAATTAAATGATAACCAACATGGGTTTCGGTCAGGCACATTATGCCTATCACAACTAATGGAACATTACAACAACATTATTGATGCACTAGAAAGTAATGAAAACTATGATGTAATATACACAGACTTTGCCAAAGCGTTCTACAAGTGTGACCATGGAATCATAATACATAAACTGAAATATATGGGAATAACAGGAAAAGTAGGGAAATGGATATACAATTTCTTTAGTGAGCGGCAGCAAGTCGTTACAGTACAAGGAGTATCTTCATCAGAATCAGAGGTTCTCAGCTCATTACCACAAGGAACAGTATTAGCTCCACTACTCTTCATAATCATGCTAACTGACATAGATGAGGACGTTACCAGAGATAGCACAGTAACATCCTTTGCCGATGATACAAAGATCATTAGAAAAATAAGAAGCACAGAAGATATAAGATCTCTACAAACCGACATGAACAGAATCTACAAGTGGACGGAACACAACAATATGAAGTTTAACACAGAAATTTCAGCTGTTACGGTACGGAAAAAGAGAGAACCTAAATGTCCCAAATGGACAGGAAATTCAGAGAAATTCTAAAGCAAAGGATTTAGGGGTTGTAATGACTGATGATGCGAAACTTGAAACACAAAATAAGATAGCAGTAAACAGAGCAAAGAGAATAACTGGGCACATACTGAGAACCTTTAAACGAAGGGATAGGAATATAATGATTCCTCTACTGAAAACACTGATCATACCCAAATTGAAATACTGCTTGGTCCTAACATTCCCTTATAAAAAAGAAGACATTAGACAGCTAGAAGGGAGTCAGAGAAGATTCACAGCCAAGATCAATGGGCGCAAAGAACTAAATTACTAGGAAAGGTTACGCGAACGAAACCTATATTCACTGAAAAGGAGAAGAGAGAGATACACCATCATTTACACTTGGAAAATAATGGAGAAACTAGTCCCTAATCTTACTCTGAACCCTTTAACTCCCCAAACAACAGTGGAAAGTAGAAAAGGAAGACTGTGTCGTGTTCCCACATTGAAGGCTAGATAGGGAACATCCTTAACCCTGAAATAAAATATCATAGTTTTGTTGTGAGAGGACTAAAACTGTTTAATCAGCTGCCCAAAAACCTAAGGAACACGAGTGGTGTCGCAGTGGACATCTTCAAAAGAAGATTAGACGCATGGCTCAGAACAATCCCCGATGAGGCGGACGTACTGGCTATGTGAGGTGAAGAGTACAAGAAAGCAACTCACTACTTCACCAGACCAACTCGAGAGGAGGGGCGACAAGCTTGACCTTCGTGAAATGAGGAATCATCGCACGGAACATTTGAAAGGTTGAAAGGTGTATATATATATATATGAAGATCAAAGTGAAAGAAATTAATTTATCATTGAAACGTTTCGACCCTCTCTCATCAGCTCAAGATTCAGCTCATGAATATTAAGTGTGAATAATATTGAATTAAAATTGAAATAAACTTAAATTATTAGAAGTAAATACATTTTAATTAAAATACTAAGTTTCATATATAGAAAGTTACAGGAGGGACGAGCTTTTAGGATTAATTACAGATGTCTTAAAACGATCGACTGCAAGAATAACATTTAATAGAAAGGCTTATACCAAAACTGTTGCTATTGTAGACGGTGTTGTTTGTATTCGAGAGTGCTTGTTCTTCCTCGTTGTAAAATTAATGTTTTTGGTTTCATAGTTTAGTAAAATATATGAGGGTTCGAACCCTCGTTCTAGAATAATTAACTGAAATTACTAAATCTATTACGAAGTATTAATATAAGGTTTTCGAGAAGTTTAAATTAAAAGACTCGACAGTAAACAAAGTCGCCATTTTTTTTTATACTCAGTACTTGTAAATTGTTTATAAATTTAGTACTTGAAAGTGAATATTGGATCACTTTAACATATTGCTTCACAAAGCATTCGGGAAGCAATACGTTAAAGTGATCCCTCCTGGGAAGCAATATGTTAAAGTGATTAACACTGGGAAGCAAAATGTTTAAAAAAGAGAAAGGTTGGTTGGTTAGAAAGAGGTTGGTTAATCTAGGACAGGGGTTCCCAAATTGGTGTTCCGCGGAACACTTGTATACCGTGAGAAGTGTTCCGCGGAACACAATTTGGAACCCCTGATCTAGGAGATAACCTACCAACCGTAAACAAAGCTATAAATGTTAACAAAGTTATAAACTTGCTTAGTTCTTTCTTTGTATTATACTCTACAAGTCGGTTATAAGTTGGTTGGTTGGATCTTTTCCGTTTCATGTACTGTTTCCGATTTTGTT
Organism: Bathynomus jamesi; assembly: GCA_023014485.1. NCBI lineage: Eukaryota > Metazoa > Arthropoda > Malacostraca > Isopoda > Cirolanidae > Bathynomus > Bathynomus jamesi. The sequence continues at coordinate 156,771 of JAJOZX010006805.1, read as the reverse complement.
GAAAATAAGATATTTAATGTAGGTCAACTGTACGCCCTTGACGACTGGTTAGGTTAAGTTGTGATATTTTTGTTAAAACTAACAAAAATATCACAACTTCACCTAACCAATCATCAAGGGCGTACAGTTGACCTAATCGGGCATTCAGTTAACCTACATTAAATATCGGATCACTTTAACATATTGCTTCACAAAGCATTCGGGAAGCAATATGTTAGTGATCCCTCCTGGGAAGCAATATGTTTAAGTGATATACACTGAGAAGCAATATGTTAAAGAAAGGTTCCTGTGAAGCAATATGTTTAAAGTAATCCTGAATATTTTTACAACGATTATTTTTAGAAGTTTATACACTATAATAAGTATACAACTATGAATTAGGGTGTGATGAATTTCATGATAAATGGTACGATAATGTATACGCGATACGATATCATTTGTATACAATTATACAGTTCATATAGACATTAATTTTGTTCTTATTTTTAACTTAATTTTAAATATTTTTGGAAATATTGTTTGCAAAAACGTAACCTTTATTCTGAAGCCAAAAAACAACACTTAATTTTACTTAAACGAAGCAATCTAAGTTTATGGGTATAATTTGCTCTATTTTAAGTGTTAGCATTAAAAAGATAGCCTAGTTGTAAAGGTGATTTTTTAACTATTAAATTTGCATTACACTTCCTAGCCCTATGTGAATAGCATGTATATATTTTAGCCTCTCAATGGCTAAAGCTAGGTCAGGGCCGTTTCTAGCCATTAGGGGACCCTAAGCAGTATACCCATTTGAGGCCCCACCCCTCCATCCACCATCTCACGCCTTATTACATCACCTCAGCACACACATACAAAAAATGGATGTGTTAATAAAAAACAATTATGAAACAATTTTAATGAAACATTTATGTCCAAAACAACAAATATGTACTTTCAGAAGATAAACGGAAAGAATACTCTTCATGAAATTCCTGAAAATTAGCTTATACATTATTTAGAATAAATAACACAGAACTATGTATAAAAAAATAATGCAATTATCAACTACCAAACAACTGCTAACTCTACGATACAATCGTGTAATAGCTAACAGTTATACAGAACAGTTTGTATCTTCAAAATTTTTGCCTCCTAGATTTTTTCTGGGCGAAATCATCAATAACATAATCATATAAAATCTCCCTGCCAACGTCCTGGTTGATGCTTATGATGCCAAGGCCACTGAGGCGATCCTGCCCCATTGATGATCTGAGGTAGTTCTTGATTAGCTTCATCTTAGAGAAACTCCTCTCGGCTGACGCTACTGTCACAGGTAGAGTGCAGGCAATTCTTAGTGCAACCCAGAGATTGGGGTATAGTTCTCCAGTTGCTTCTGATGAATGAAGGAGAGAAGCTCCAATGCAGTCATGTTGTGTGAAGGTAAAGTCTGCAAGTTCTTAATTTCGAGGGTCACTTCTCTTCCATCAATGTCAGAGTCAGCTCCAGAGCTCAGTATCTTAGAGAGCTTTTCACACTTGCAGGACAAGTCTTCCTTGTTCATTGTGGTGAAGTTTAGGAGAACCCCAAACATTTCAGTTTGGTCAAAGGTCCTCCCAGTTTTTAGCCGCAGTTCCAGATCCTTCCATGTTATCTGCACGTTCTGAACTATTTTCATGGCCTCTCAGAAGCGAGCCAACGCTTATCCAGTCTGAAAGTCCATCCGTAATTAGTTTGTACGACTTCCTTGAAAACAACTTGCAGCAGAAGCAATAAAGAGCATCATTCCTTCTAGAGTACATCAGCCAGCTTCGCTTTATTTTTTCCCCATTAATTAATGTTCTGTACATGTAATGGTGATGAACGCTTCTACCGTCCTCTCTTTTATGGAATGTGAAATCTGGACTGATTTGAAATGGTCCTCGAGACACCAGATCTGTCTTCAAGGCATCTGACAGGACAACTGGCCAGTCATACGGATCAAGTGGTGGAGCAGATCTTGGTTCTTGTTGCTCAGTAGAAATGCCTGTGTGTGGCGTTTGAAGCTGAACAGAAGATGGGCCACTTGTTGGTTCATCAGGCTCTACTTCTACTGGTGTTTGAGGTTGCATAGAGGATGGTCCTGCTGTTGGCTCATGATGCTCATCAGGCTTTGCTGAGGATGACTTTTCCAAATATTTCAGTAGTGCTCCTCAGAAGAACATAACATTACATATTCTGTTAATTTTTGCTAAAATACTCTTTCTTATCTTGTTTGATAATTGATCTGTGTGAACAGAATTTGAGGTGATGTGATCCATTAAATTTCACATTTCGAAATATTATAAATATTACATAGACTAGCTTACCCTACACGATTCCTGAGCACTTGCCTAGCTTGATGGTCTACCTAACCTAGTTGCCTGAACTGTAATCATAAGAATATACAAGTGGCACATCTCACATGTGCTACTGGAAAGCTTCTCCTCCTCTATTTTCTTCTTTTTCCGTTTTTCAGCTCCTGATGGATAATGTTTCATTTTCCAAGATGCACGAAGTCACATCTAGTTAACCACAACTAATCTGCTAAATAATAATAATCATGATAATGATGATGATAATAATAATTGTTATAATTATAACGTTAATCAAATACATTCAAATAATCAGACCATTTAGGTTTTAACCAACAAAATTCACATTATCTGAAAAAGATGAGAAAAGAATTAATAAACTTGAAAACATAACGAAAATAATCCTAGGTTTTAAAGTGTTACAAAATCTATTAATAATTAGTAAATTAGTGAAATAATGTTTTACAGTACTAGAAAAATTAAGCATTTAGGAAAGTATAAGCATATAGTAAGAATAAAGTTAAATAAGATCTCACAATAGTTATTTACACATAACGACCAAAACGTTTCGTTTGTCTCCGTTTTATCACATTTGTCTCGTACAAAAACTTTAATTAATACGACAATAAGGATAATAATAATAACTTCAGCTATATTCCTATTCTTGCCCACTGAGCTATGACCTCGGAGCCTGTCTAGGGGCCCCCTAGTAACAGCTGGGTCCTAAGCGGCCGCTTAGTCTGTTTATGCCAGGAAACGGCCTGAGCTAGGTATAGATCAGGAAAGAGAAGTTCTGGCCGACAGCTTTATTGTACGACCCAAATTCAGCTTTTATTAATGGAAAGAAATCATTATTTTGCTTGTTTTTGAAGACCAATAGGAGAGCATTATCGTGCTTTAGAAGGTCAGCATACGGGGATAATACTTTATGGTATTTTCGAAGGCAAGCAGGAGTACCTTATTGTATTTTGGAAATCAAGTAGTGCCTTCTTTTCGCTTGTTTGACTTTTCCTGTAAGTAATACGCCTAAAGAAGGTGGCTGCAGTAAAGGACATGAGTGCCATAGCGACATTGCATTGACGCAAATACAAAAATTCATTTAATTTCTCCTATTTCTTAATATTAAAAATTTCAGTAAGTAAACAAAATAATTTAGTTATACCAGTAACCATTAAAGAGAAAATATTTAAATTTTTACTCTCTCTATCTATCTAGCTAGCTATCTATCTATCTTACTTCCATTTAAGTAGTAACTACATATGTATTAAACATTGATATATATATATATATATATATATATATATATATATATATTAATATATACACACACACACACACACCCAGAAATTTTACAGCCATTTTCAGAGGGTTTATTCTTTCACTGTATTTCATTGGACGTAAATATCTGTACGATGGTTTTCCAATATTTTCGCTCAATATTTTCATTCGCCTTACAGTTGAAAGCATTGCATTTTGCCTCGTTTATAAAAGGAATAAATTTTCCTGAATTATATCTGTGTTATTTATAAAGCAATACTTTTTGGCATTTCCCCTATCCGAACTGAATATATACAATTAAAAATATTGGATCACCTGAAGATCAGGGCCCCCAGCCTTCTTTAGTTAGCTTTATAAGGCTAACTAACGAAAATATCACAACCTAACCAATCGTCAAGGGCGTACAGTTGACCTAACGATTGGTTTGGTTAGGTCGTGATATTTTCGTTAGTTGGCCTTATAATGCTAACTAAAGAAGGCTGGGGGCCCTGATCTTCAAGTGATCTAAAATATTTAATCGCCATCCCCTCCCCTTTAATAAAAGTTTCCTCGAATTAATATTTGCTAAAAAATCATGCCATATAATAAATATTCAGAATTATTTTCCTACATGTTTTTAAGCTTCTTTACCTAAAGAGTTACACGTATTTATAGTTACTGTATATTTAGTTCTAGAAATACACTTACTTTATTTTAATTAGAGTTTCAGTGTTGTAATGTACTATTCGTATTATACACTTTGTGAGTTACGAGACTCTATAGATCATATTTATGAGAAAGAACCCATATTGTTTTCACGATAAAAACGTTACGTTTAAGTTACGCAATTAAGAGTAATAAAATCGAACAAAACGTTACCGAATTGTTACGAAACGAAATGGCGATAAAAGGTCAGTGATAACGGGATGGTTAAGTTGAAAAATCAAGAACATTTTTTTTAGATTTTCATGACAGGGTCGATGAATTTGAAAATAGAGGAAAGTAATGGTATAAGGCTGGCTACGCTGGTATGGTCATGTGAAAATTCGCACTGGTAGAACCACAATAGTTTATATTAGTGAATGTGTATAGAGAATATAAAACGATAATATATATAAGAATATTATTGGCAAGCTTATGAACAAGTGGGTATTTAAAAGAAAACTTTAAAAATACCGTTTAATACCAAACATCACCCGTATCATTTGGTGCTACCATGCATGATAAAATACAGTGTGAGTGAAAGTATTAATACTAGTACTTACCTTAGCAGCTGAGACTTCGATTATAGTAATCTTGCACAATCCATCGGAGATGCTGTCCGGGTATCTTGCCCATCATTGCATAGTAAAGATTCGTTTTAAAGTAAATGTTTTATGTTTCCAAATTCCCAGATAGTGAAACCAACCATTGGATCTCCATTGAAGAAAATTATCAATCAGTGAAATGGGAACATTCAAAATTATTCAAATGAAGCTGGTTTTTTGTCCTTTGTTAAATGCTGAAATCAATATTTTTTAATTAAGTATGAACTATAATCATCTTTAATGATATATATCTTGCATATGTCTTTAGAAATGAGGCTCTTTACAAATAGGTTACGTATAAAAACCGAACGTATTGTGATATTGTATGGTATATTTGAAAGGTTACGCAGAAATTCTAAAAATAATTAATTAATTAAGACAGACAAAAAATTCGAATAGATGTAATATGCTCTCATGTAATACCAAGTGAAATGACCTTATTCGTCCGCCATATTTGTACAGGCGAAAAATTATTTTTTTAATATTTAATAAAAACAATGGCTTTTATTTGTAGTTTCAGTACAAACTGTGTGACAATTTTAGGAGTTTTTGGACGATCACCGAAATAGGCATTTTTACACGAGCTGAAGAAAAATGATTATTAACGGTGTCATAAATATAGATACCATCATAATCTGAGGACTGTTCTAGCCTTAAAATGAGTCCAAGGAGCCTACTCTAGCCTAGGCTCTCATATATAAGCAAAATGTCAGACAAAATTAATTTAAACATAAAACATATTATTATTATTATAAAAGGAAAGTTAACTAAAATTCCTTTGAATATTAAGCAAAACATGAACTAGTTCTAATGTGTTTTTTAGTGTAAGCGTGAGTTTTAGTGTGTTTCGTTGGGTTTTAGTTTGAGTGCGAGTTTGTGTGAGTGTGAATTTTCGTACGAGTGTGAGTTTTAGTGTGAGTATGAGTTTTCGTATGAGTGGGAATTTTGGTGGTATATTTTTGCGAGTGTGAGTTTTAGTGTGTTCCATTGCGAAGGTGAATTTTAGTGTGAGTGTGAATTTAAGAGTAATACAAGAAAAATAATTATGTGGTTTGTTTGTTTCACCAATTTAGGCAAAAAGTAGCCGAACATACAGAGGGTTGACAAAAGTAAATAGTCTATACGACTAGGGCAGGTCATACTATGCATTTTTTTTAAATCAATGGAGAGGGGTGTTCAAATGACATATTTTGGTGTATAGAACACAATTCTGAAGAAAATATTTAATTCTGATAACCCTAACCTACATCATTTTGCAGTTGATTATTATTAAATTGTTGATTATTTTACTATTGTAGTTACCCCAGAATATGTCTTCTCACGTTTTCTATCATGGCTGCTCACGTTATCTCTCAGAGAGCATTGTTCTAACTAATTCATATAAACACATATAATGTAATTCCCTCAAACTGACCCTGAGCCAGCAGCTTCGGCAAAGGTACAGAAAAACTATGATGAGATTCAAAATATTGCCCTTGCTAGTGTAAGGTATGGCATAGGGCTGAGGCCAACTGCAGCGATAGCAACAGCAGCTCTGATTGACGCAGGAATCATCACAGAAGACAATACAAGTAAAGTGATTGATAAGAGCAAGGTCAAGAGAGCACAGGAGAAGTTGATGAGAACTGGGGGAACAGTTCGAGAAGAAGTGCAGGGAGGAGGGGGGGGATCTCTTGCATCCTCTTTGATGGGCGGATTGACCTGACCAATGTGATGATGGAAGCTGAGGGCAGCGACCAATCTTTTCCCGCAAAGATCAAGGAAGAACACTATAGTGTTGTTAGTGAGCCTGGCAGCTACTATCTGTTCCATTTTACCCCAGAGAAAGCAACTAAAGAGGAGTCACATGCGGAGAAGATTGCTAAGGTCCTGTTTGCCTGGCTGAAAGAGAGGGGTTATGATAAGACCTTGTTGGCCATTGGAGGAGACTCAACAAATGTCAACACTGGTGTGAAAGCTGGAGTAATGCGGAAGCTGGAGCTGCACCTGGGGAGAAAGCTGGTCTGGTTGGTGTGCAACCTGCACACTGTTGAACTTCCCCTGCGCCATCTCATTGTTGACCTTGATGGCCCTACTCTGTCAGACAAAAAATTATCCGGGCCAATAGGAAAGCTCCTTGATTCTGCTACAGACTTTGATATCAATCCAAACTTCACCCGAATCTCTGTTGGCCCTCCACTGATCAAGCTTCCTGACAAGGTCATTCAAGATCTCTCAACTGATCAATACTATGGCTATAAAATTGTCTGTGCAGTCAGGGATGGAGTACTTCCTGCAGGGCTGGCTCTGTTAGAGATAGGACCAGTAAACCACAGCCGCTGGCTCACCACAGCGAACAGACTTCTCAGGCTCTGGGTGTCAAAGCACGGACTTAAAGGAAAGAACCTGAAGATTCTGCAATTCATTGTGGAATTCATCATTGGAGTGTATTACCCATGTTGGTTCAACGTGAAGGTCAAGCACTCCTGGATCGAAGGGCCTAGGCACATCCTCTTTCAGCTGGACTGCCTCAAGTCCCAGAGAAAGGAGGTGCTGGATATTGTGATGCCAACTGTGAGAAGATCTGCTTGGTATGCCCACAGTGAAGTCATCCTCCAAACACTACTCTGCTCTGAGGATCAGAAGGAGAGGATTGAAGGGGTGGAGAGAATCCTGGCCATCAGGGGAGAGGGGGACCCGGACACTCAGCTGGGGGACTCCTCTGTTAGGAGCAGAAGGACACCTGACATCAATTGTGATGCTTCCAGCATCGGTGACTCGATCAGCTGGTCAGAAGGTGTGTCAGAGCCACCTCTCACCTGCTCTCTAAGCACCTCAGAGGTGAAAAACTTCATCAACACCCCCATGGAGGTGCGCAACTGGCCTTGCCACACACAAAGCATTGAGAGGGTTGTTAAAATGGTGACTGAGGCTTCTGCTAAGTACTTCTCACAGGAAAAGAGGGATGGAGGGATCAGGGCTCAGGAGACCAGCAGGAAGCCGATGTCCAAGTCTGAGTCAAAGCAGGATTTGTGCAACCTGGCAAAGTTCAAGATGTCAGGAGAATGATCTTTGTAATTATATCCAGTGATATACATGCAGTTCACCTATTAATAAATATATGTAAAGTTGATTTGGCCTTGTCAATATAAATGATTTACCTTATATCTTTTAATATATTATAAAGGGGTTCAAAAGGGTAAAATTGGCAATTTAGAAATACAAAATGATGTAGGTTAGAGTTATCCTATCCAAAAAAGAAGCTCATATTTGAATTCCCCATGTAAAAACACATAATTTAGACACTCCTGATGGTAGGATTTCCTTCAGATTCATGTTGTCACCTGAGTACGACCCGCCCTACGAGTATACGACGCTTGTCCTCAAGAACAAATGAGGGGTCGCGCGTCTTAAGGTACCTAAGCGCCACCACAGCGAAAACGTGTTTTTGATGGATATCACTATTTTCACCCTTCCTCTATCGCGTGGTTTGAGTTATAATGACCTTACGACACTAAAAGTATGGTTGAAAACCTTATGAAGCGAACTACTTTTTTCACCTCTATCGCCAGCCAAAAGTTCACCCAAAGTTCGGCATAATAAGAAAATCAAAAAATTTTAAAAAATAGATATAAAATATGAAAATCTATCCCAAAAACTCAACATCTTCATTAGCATACTTAGAACTCTAATTTAGACAAAAATGAACGTTCTAACTCAATTAATAACAGAGATACTATTGCCAGAATATTGCTGAACTTTGGAGGCGATTTCTGACGAATTTTAATTTTGGCGCTTAGGTACCTTAAGACGCGGGACCCCTCAAATGACAAAGCTCATCAATGGAATGCCAGAACGTGTGTCAGCTTTACATAATGTAAAGGGGAAAGTAACACGATTCTAAGTATATTGATTCAATAAATCTGTTATTATTTAAACTTTTATTATCAATTCACAAACTATGGAAAAAGAACGAAGGTGTCTATCTACTTCTGTCAACACTGTATAATAATTATTATAATAATTATGGTATAATATAATTGTATTAAGAAAATAATTGTCGAAATTCTCATTTCCCTTAATACAAATACTAAGCCTGTGTTTAGATATGATATCAGTTGGTAATCTTGAGCAGCGCGACGGAAAGGTTTGCCGTCATGTTTGTCTGTACTCAAAAATACGGCGCCAGATGGGTGAAATGTACATAAAATGGAATAGACGCTACGTCTATTCCATTTTATGTCTATGGGGACAACAAACTTGACTTTCGTCTGAGTGAATGATTCGCAGTGTTTTTCAGGCTGTTTAACCCCCTTCGCAACTGTAACGTTCATGCAACGGAGAGGACCTACAGCTTTATGTGGAATCCGAACCACGGATCGCTGGACGTAGAAGATGGTCATCCATCCAACTACAACCCAAACTCAATGTCGCTTAACTTCGCTAATCGATGGTAATCGAAGTTTCGATCTGGCCACGACGTATCTCGGAATTGTTGACAGACGATGAGTTGACAGAATGGCAGAAAAATTATCATAATTTAACCTCATACTAATTTCATCAATGTGTTTCAACTCTTTTATATAATGTAACTTTCTCGATATTTTAAAATTAATATATTCAGGAAATTAATTAATCAGTGAAAATCACTCTTGATAAAATAGGGTAAACCAAATGTACAAATATATAGGTTGTCCATAAATGATTACCCTGATTAAAGCATGCTATAACTTTTAAATAAACACTCGTATTCAAACAGTTTTAATCATAAGTAGATAAACATACAAAGTTTTGATACATAGTTAATGAACTTAATAAGCTTGCACATGTGCACCCCTAGTGGCACGTAAAATGTCTAAACGGTATTCACACTCACGCCACACATTTTCCAACATTTGTGGATTAACTGTTGCAATTGCATCCGTAATGCGTTCTCGCAATGTCCTGATATCTGGAACAACTGCTGCATAAACCAAATCTTTAACATGACGCCAGAGAAAGAAATCCAGCGGGGTAATGTCTGGTGATCTTGGGGGCCATGGGATTGGCCCGTCCCTGCCAATCCATCGATTTGGAAATGTTGCGACGAGAGTTTCACGAACAACATGCGCCCAATGAGGGGGTGCCCCATCTTGTTGGAAGATGACAGTTGGCTGCCTGTCCTGCAGCTGGGGGATGGCGTAATTGGTGTGAAAGCCGTTTGAATGTTTTCGACCGTCCCATCGGAAACTGATGGTCTACCACTGCTCTTTCCCTTTTCCACGTTTCCAGTTTCCAAGAATTTTTTCATCCACGACTTAATTAACTTCACATCAGGTGGATTCTTTCCATACTTTGTTCTGAACCTTCGCTGAACACTGACAGGAGATTTTGTTTCTGCAAGCCACACAACACATTGTGCCTTCTCTGTCACAGACGCCATCTTAACTGAACAGCTATTACAGCGCTCCTAGCGGCGAATGCGGTAGACGAAACACACCAGCACAGAAATTCTATGCGTGTACGAGATCACCTGTAAAAAGAAAATGGATGTAAGATTCGTCATTAAAACATGAGAGCATACTGTTTTCAGGGGTAAACATTTATGGACACCCTGTATAAATAGATTTTTTTTAATTTAGCGTTTTAGGATATGAAGCTTTCCACTTCGATAGACTTAGAATGAAATTGTGGTATGAAATATATTAGTGTAAAATTAATTTCAGATAAATTTAGTCTAGTATATATTAACTGAATTTACTGTTACTTCGACGTTCATTTATATTTAATATATTTATAAGTATTATTTTTAATTAAGAGAGATCTTCGTTTGATAGCAGAATCCAACTACTCTCGTCTAAGGCATCTGTATCTACGCGATATGCACACACTCGTAATAAGACAAGCCACGCCTAATTGTAGTGTGTTATTTAGAAAATTGTTTATCAGAGATAATCCTGCCTTTGTTGAGCATTAGCAAATGGTGTGGAGGAAATACAAGGATAAAGTGTCTAGATTCTGCATACATTTGCTAATTAAGTTTTAATTCAATTTATTATGCAACTGAATTGCAAGGATTTTGAGAGAAAATTTAAGAAAGCTTTCTTTTCTTCCCAACTTTGTTAAATGAAATAATAATAATTATGATGATAGTAATAACAACAATAATAATAATACATTTTTTGTGTTGTTTTCGTTCTGTTTATGCCGAGGGATGTAACTCATTAGTGATATTATATCAGGGAAGGAAATTCGTATGCTAATTCAAGTATAATAAGACTGGGTACTCAGATAAAGAAAGTCCATTTAGAGGCCTAAAGGTTCCACCGAAGCACAAAATTTATGGATATTTCTCTCGTTTTTTGGAGATGTATATCCTACAAGATACTGAATGTGGATTTCTTCCTTCGTCCTATTCTCTCTTATTCTTCTTACGTATCTCATTCTTATCACACACACACACACACACACACACACTGTACAGCTATTGTTTTTACAAAGCAAATTTCAATAAAAATGAAAAGGTTGTTTAATGTTTTAAATGAAAGTGACTAACCCGTAAATACACTTCAAGTTTCAAATGAAAATATCTCGCTTAACCTAACCAGACCTGACCTAACCTAGCTTACCCTAACCTGGTATAATTTAAATTAATCTAACAAGAATGAAATCGACATGCATGGTCAGAATTTTTTTCTGTCGACTTTATACGAGTCAACTATATTCAGATCGACTTTGTTTTGCTAGGTCCGCTAAACCAACATAACGTTTGTTCTCAACGATAACGTAAAGTATTATTTAATATAGAGAGATTTTACGAAGGCGTTGAATGAATATAACCATAAAATAATGGCGCAATAACTGAAAGATATTGTGGCAAGAGGGTGAATAGTTAATTAGATAATTAGTGGTGGGCCGGATATCCGTATCTGCATATGCGGATATCCGCGTCATTTTTAACATCCGCATCCACACTTTTGACTGCGGATGTTATGCGGATATTACCTCTAATAAATTATGCAACTTACAATTAAATTAGCTTATAAAGTAGCTTATAAGGCCCAGTCATGCATATTTCATGTAAAATATTAATTAATTATTAATGAACAAACAAATATATAAACCTCAAAATATAAATAGCTGGTAACACATAAAATTGAATGAAACTTGTTTCATTGAATTTTCTGTGGCTGAAACTCTTGAGAAAGTTATTATTTTTATCATAATGAAAACATTAATATTAATTTTAATTCTTATGCATTGCCTCCCATAATAGTAACATCACGAAATTTGAAAAATTATGTCATATATTCATAATTCTATATTATATTGATAGATTAACTAAATATACACATCCGCATCCGCGGATATTGAAAGATTTAAAACTAAACATGAAACAAAACGGTAAAAAATAAATAAACAATAGCAAAAAGACAGCAGTTAATTAATATATCTAAATATTGTTCATAATACTAAAAAGTATTTTAGAATCTACACAAAATATACGTGAAAAGAGAAGCAAACTCAAGTGGAGCCAAAAAGAAACTGTTTGCGTGCCTAAAAATCCAATAAGGTTCTAGCCTCACTCATTCCAATCAACCAAACTGGAGGCGATTGAAAAGTAGCCAATTTCAGCTTAAGTTAAATTAGTGACGCTATTTTTAGATGGATATTGATCATGAATTCATTCGTCTCCTTTTTTTATATTATACAGGGTGTTCAAAAAGAAACGCAACCCATTGAAAAATGCATATATCATTGTAAACTAACTCTTTTCTTTTCTTTTTGGGTTGCATTTCTTTTTGAAAACCTTGTAGTTAACCGAGTTTTGGATGCTATATAAAAGCTTCTATAAGAACTCTTATTTCGTTTGACCACAATTTTTAACTAATGTTACGTCATCGAGTATTTCTCCGCGATCATTATCAGTTGTGTGTCAAAAGCAGTTTTGTTCGTCCACAAGAACAAAGAAGTTCCCAAAGCATGAAACATAAATACCAAACTGGGCTTTTTTAACTTTAACGCCCCGAGTAATAAATGGTTCCTTATTAAATTGACCGTATAGGTTTCCTTTTTGGTGTATAGAGTCAAAAGGAGAGTCAGTAAGTTCCCGGTTAGCGTCTATGTGGCAGCCAATTTGGAACGTAATTGTGAGAAAACTTTTCCCTAACCTATTTTGACATGTAACAGGGAACTCAACCGTTTAAAAGTTTCGCGTCATACGGAAATTTACTGCTTACATTACACGAAAAGTTTTAAAGCAAAATTTATGCTAATCTTTTTTTCACTTTGGAATTGACGGTTTTCCTTTTTAGGGTTATTTTTTTTTTCAGAAGTTACGTAAATTCCACTATTCTTATCAGAATTATTTTATTATCTCTATAAGTCTTAATTTATCCTGAACGATATTATCATCCGTAAATAGGGTTTTTATTTTTACTTATAATTTACTTTTATTAAAACAAAGTTGGGCAAATATGCCCTTTTTTTTCAAATGTCTTCCCAAAGTTATTACTTTAATAGTTTTTCTTAACAAATAATTTGCAAAATTAAAGGCCTCACTCAGTACTTATATCCTAACTGCAAAAATGTTAAAAATTCTGTAAAGTATTAATAATATTAACGTCGAAACAATCTAATATAGAGACTGTAAGTAAAAATCGAAGCTAAAAAGCTTCCAAGCTTCCAACGGCATATTCAGATTAGAATACTAAAATATATTATAATGTCATATCAGATATCTAAATTATGCAAAAAAAATTATTGGAAAATTTGTATTCTTCTTCTGAATAAAATTTTTTGAATTTGAATTTGAAAAGAAGGAATGTTGCAAGAGGAAACACATTCGATTGATGAAACAAACGAATGAGAACATTCATTTCGCTCGTAATACGTGTCTCGCTGAAAAGAGATCTTCAGTTCGCGTTTGTTGCTTTCGTTTGTCACAGTCGAAACAAGACCTTCCTTTACTTGCTGCCGGAAAGAGCCTTCAGTAGTTTACATTTATACATGCATAAAAACTAGTTTCTCATGTGGCTTAATTATCTACGTTACACACAATATGAATCTAAATAGTGTGTGTGTGTGTGTGTGTGTGTGTGTGTGTGTGTGTGTGTAACCAGAAAAGCCTTGTTCATCTTTATATTAGTTTTCTCACGATCATTTTTTTGTCTCTTCTGCTGCAGGTAGGTAATTTGTATGCAAAACTGCACAGGTTATTACACTTCGAGGAAAGTATTGTGGTGAGTATCTGATCCGTTAATCCATGAACGGCCGAGCTTTGGAGCGTCAAAATACAGTTATGATCAGTACAGTGAAGTGGACATGAAAACAAGAAGTAGATAGATTTTTGTGTGTGTATATATATATATATATATATATATATATATATATATATATATATCTATGTGTGTGTGTGTGTGTGTGTGTGTGTGTGTGTGTGTGTGTGTATCAGCACCAGTAGCTTTCACCTTCCACCTTATAAAGTGTTTTGAACGTGTAATCAGATACAAAATGGTTATTATAATACAAGAGAAGAATTTATTCTTTCCGAACCAACATGGATTCAGGGCTGGAAAATCATACCTATCACAATTATTATAAATATAATATGGATATAATTTATACAGATTTTGCTAAAATCCATAAATGTGATCATGGAATTATAGCACAAAAATTTAAGAAAACAGGAATTACTGGGAAGCTGGGACGATGGGTATTTAATTTTCTGACACAAAGAATGTTAGTAAATAGAGTTAAATTTGAAGTCTCAGAAGTCATCAGTTCTGTCCCACAAAGTACAGTATTAGTTCCCTTGCTATTCATAACAAAGATTGAAGATATAGATTCAGATAGTAAAGACAATATCGTATCGTGTTTCGCGGATGACCTAAAGATATGGAAGGAAATATTAAATGAGAATGACATAGAAAAACTACAAAGCACCATTGAAAAGCTATTCAAATGGGCGGAAGAAGACAATATGAATTTCAATAAAGGAAAGTTCCTACGCATAAGATATGGTAACAAAAAATAGCTACAAGATAAAGGGTATGCAACACTGCGAGACAAACATATAACATCAAACCGACAAGTCAGTGATCTTGGAGTAACAATGTTATCGGATGCAGAATTCAGAGAGCGCTACAACATTAAAATTATAACAGCTACATAAATAATAGGAATTATATGGAGCAGCTTCCACAGCAGAAAAGCAAACATCACGCTAAAAGTATGAAAGAGTTTAGTGCTACTAGTACTTGGGTGCTGCTCAATACTCACAAGTCCATACAGAAAAAGAGACATTGTAAACATAAAAGCCAGACTGGTTAAGAAACAATTTAAATAATCTGTGTTTAGTACCCAGAAGACTGGAAACAAAGTAGCAGATCCAGTTTTACTAAATTTACAGATTAGCAAACTGAATAATTAAAGAGAAAATCAAAGTGTGACTATATTTCATTTGCGTGTGTGATTTCTAGAGATGCCTAACTGGTTGCTTTGGCTTTGCTTCCAGAATTAGCCTATTCGGAGATTAGAATTTCGTATTTGTTCATACAGCATCAAAGTGTGTATGTTAATAAGTGATAAGATCTTACCTTATAATAACTGGTATTATTTTAGGTTGACAGTGAATTTAGGTAATGGTTTATTTAGCATCTAATTTGTATATGTTTAACGTTAGGAGATCTTACTTTAAATAACTCGTTTTATGTTAAGATGACTGATTTGAATAAAAATTTGGTTTTATCATTGCAGTTGGTGTCCGTTAAAATCATTCCTCCAGTACAAACAAAAGTTTTGGAACGTTTTATTCTTTGTATTTAGTCATTATACAGGGTGTTTCGGGAGGAAAGGTCAATACTTCGGGAGGTGATAGTATCGGTCATTGTGAGAAAAAAAGTTCATATGAAAATGTGTCTAATTCTGAATGGTTATGGAGATAGAGCTGTTTGAATCTACAAATACAAAAGCACTGTTAATGGTAATCAAGAAAGAGAAACCAATTACTGTTTCTAACATTTATTGTTGAAACATTGGCATTTTGAATGGTATCAGATACAGAAATGACAAATTTGTTACAGTTTACAATACGTTTTCGAAAATCCCACCGTCAACCTCAATGCAATTTGCAACTCGTGTGCAAAGATCGCGTGTTGTTCGTCTGAGTTGATCTTGACGTTCCTTTATGCGGGCAGCAGCATCCAAAATGCGCGCGAGCAATTCGTCTCGTGTATCCACCTTTCTTTTGTAAACTTGACTTTTCATCCACCCCCACAAACAATAATCTAACGGAGAGAAGTCTGGAGACCTTGGTGGCCATTGAGTGGGACCACTGCTTGGGGAGGAAGAGCTGCGCGAGCATCAGATTCAAACAGCTCTATCTCCGTAACCATTCAGAATTAGACACATGTTCATATGAACTCTTTTTCTCACAATGACCGATACTATCACCTCCCGAAGTGTTGACCTTTCCTCCTGAAACACCCTGTATAAATTGGACTTCTTTGTAAATGTGTATCGTTACCTTGTAAGTAGCACTGGGTGTTGCATCAGCTCTAAGAGATCCCATTTCTACCAATTTCGAAGAACTTAGTGACAAATCTGTGACAGTGTGTCAGTACTTTTCCTGTTTCCTTTTCCATTTTATGAACTGAGTATAACCTTTCGCGAACCTCTTTTTGCAGCGTATTGCGCACTCCCTGGGCCCATGCACTCTACTTTGGGAACTACTGCTGTAAAATACGAAAATGAAATGCGCTATGTGCCTTCCAGTTATTTATTTATTCTGAGGGTAAATGTGAGTGGATTAGGGTAATTAAAGAAAGAGGATAATTTTACCTTGGCTGTAGGGTAAAAAGAGAATGAAAAGTGGATACATTGCTCAATAGCTGCTTCACTCCTTTCACAATAATCGTTGGAAGAATGTCTCTACTTCTCTAGTTTAAACTGTGATCACTTTTATAGCTTTGAACCTTTAACTCTTTATATTTTATTGATAACACTGGTCAACAAAGATTTTTCATCAGAGTAAAATTTGTGGTGGCTGGATAGCAGTTTTCACGCTGATTCCAAAACTGCATTCAGATGTTTTCTAGCACGTATAGTTTTCAAGATGAAGGCATATATATAACTACACAGATTTAACCATTTTAAATAGGCAAAATACTAATATTTCAACATTTGATTGTGTTTATTTTATTGTGTTTTTTTAGTTTATTCATCTTATTTATTTCAATTATCTTAATTATACATCTTATGTATTTCAGGTGTGAGCTTTTACGTCTAGCAGCATTGTGATTCAGGCAACAACGCCGTGCTTTGTGTGTCAAAAGATCAGTCCAGTCCAAGAACTTGTTGTGTCAAGTTGGTGTACATTTTCTTTGAATTTATAGTTTGCTCAGGTCAGTCAACATGCCTCGACAATGAAAGAATGACCCCGACAAGTTCTGTTTCGTATGCGGCCAGTTCACAACTAAAACACAGCGACGAAGTATTACAACCGACATTAAGAAAATATACAAGCTATACTTTGGTTGCCATCTAGGTGACCAAGATAAACCATGGGCGCCACATCAAATCTGTTCTGGCTGTTCAAATGGATTACGTGATTGGCTTAACAAAAAGAAAGCTTCAATGCCATTTGCCATACCCATGATATGGAGGGAGCCAAGAGATCATCATGAAGACTGTTATTTTTGTAGTGTGAACTTAATGGGGTTTTCTGCCAAGAACAAACACCAGATTGTATATCCAAACTTGGATTCAGCACGTAGACCAGTAAAACATGATGAAACATTGCCCATTCCAATTCCCCCAAGTGATAGGCTAGATTCTATCATAGATGACATGGAAAGTGATGAAGGTGCAACTGGCGTTTCCGGACCATCTACAGAACCAGAGTACACTTTTGAAGGTAGACATTTAGAGCCTAAAAAGTTAACCCAAGGACAGTTGAATGATCTTGTTAGAGACTTATCGCTGTCTAAAGAGAAATCAGAGCTTCTCGCCTCAAGACTAAAGGAGAACAATTTACTTGAGAACAATGTTCGTATTAGTTACTACCGAAAGCGGAATTTTGAATTAACAGCATTCTTTTCAGTAGACGGTCCTCTCTGTTATTGCCATGACATCAATGGACTATTTACAGCCATATCTCAGACGTATGTGGCATCTGAGTGGCACCTCTTTATTGATTCGTCGCAGAGAAGCCTGAAAGCAGTTCTTTTGCATAATGGTAATAGTGTATAATGCCATCCATCCCCATTGCCCATTCCGTCCATCTAAACGAGACATGACAATATGGATATACTACTTAAGGCAATCAAATACGACAGTCATCAATGGAATGTTTGTGGAGATCTAAAAGTTATAGGAATGCTTATGGGTATGCAGTCAGGATTCACAAAATTTTGTTGTTTCCTTTGCCTGTGGGACAGTCGCGCCACTATAGAACATTACACCAAAAGTGACTGGCCACTTAGGTATACATATGTCCCAGGGATAAGCAATGTCCACTCTGTCCCTTTAGTGGATCCCCAAAAGATCTATCTGCCACCTCTTCACATTAAACTTGGTTTAATGAAGAATTTTGTTAAAGCAATGGGTAAAGTCAATTCTGAAGGGTTCCAATACCTTTCAAGGAAATTTCCGAAGGTTACTGCAGCAAAATTGAAGGAAGGAATTTTTGTTGGGCCACAAATAAGGGAGGTTTTGAATGACACTGAATTTGAAAAAGTCCTAAGTCCGCTGGAATTGAAGGCTTGGCTGGCGTTCAAATGGATATGTGAAAACTTTCTTGGAAGCAACAAGTCACCTGCGTATAAGGATGGAGTCAAGAACCTCCTTGATGCCTTCAAAGAAATGGGTGTCGAATGTCGTTAAAAATTCACTTCCTGCATTCCCACTTAGATTTCTTTCCTGAAAACCTTGGTGCAGTGAGTGACGAGCAAGGAGAGCGCTTCCATCAAGATATTCAGATGATGGAGAAGCGCTACCAAGGATATTGGAATGAAAGCATGATGGCGGACCATTGTTGGATGCTGTATCGTGACAATCCAGGCCAAATTTACAAAAGGAAATCACACTCACAGCGCTTTTAATAAAATAATGTATATATTCTTTATTTATAAATACATTGAATAAGGTATATGATGTATTTGTTGTTTAGCATTCCTAAGTGTGATCTATACATCCATAAATTTTCTTATAGCAATATCAAAAACTTAAAAATATCAAAACCAGTGTATCTATATAACTACGTATACGTGCTAGAAAAACAATAAAACCAGATTCGGAATCAGCGCGAAAAATGCATTAAGAAAGGTGTGATCATGTTTGTGATGAGAAAAAAAAGTTTCATTTTGTTGGCCAGTGTAATTAAAGAGGACCAACTACACGTCGAAAGATCTTTCATTCTTTTCTACAGGGTTTTACATAATTAAAATATGACTGGAGACATTGCAATTTACGATTTTTACGTCTAGACATAATCTAAATATGAACAGCAGGAAAACCACAACGCAGAATCACTAGGATAAAATTGGGATCAATGAAAGAAAGCCACCCCCAGTCTTCTTTAGTTAACTTTATAAGGCTAACTAACGAAAATATAACGACCTAACCTAACCAATCGTTAGGTTAGGTCGTGATATTTTCGTTAGTTAGCCTTATAAAGCTAACTAAAGGAGGCTGGGGGTGGCTTTCTTTCATTGATCCAAAAATTGTTAAAGAAATTATCATTTTCCATCATCGGTTGCTATAAATTAATTAACACAATTAAAATTCATATAATAATAATGAGGTAAACCTCTGAATAATAAAAATATTTATATAACTCCAACTTCACTTGATGGGAATTCGATAAAATCTGAACTTAAATTCTTGACGAATAAATTTTAGTATAATTTTAAGAAGAGTTAAAAAGGATTTTCCACTTATGAATTCTCACGTTTTGAGAATTAACGTTTTAATTAACATCAGTAGCGCAGGCAAGTTGGGGGGGCAATGGGCAAGATGGGCTTCTGGATCCGCCCTTGACACATATAACTGTGTGTGTGTGTGTGTGTGTGTGTGTGTGTAGATCAGTGCTGTTGGTAACGCTCGCTGGCTTGGGCACCCCCTTTACAGAATCCTGGCTGCGCTCCTGATTAACATAAAGAAAGGTAATCCAATCGTTATTTGCAGTCTTGACAAGGAAAATTTGTTACAAGAACATAGATAGTATAAACAAGTCGAAATTTGTAACATGGATCATGATTGGCCGAAAATTGATGGCGTCATCAATAGACTTTGCCATTATTAGCTGAGTTCTTGAAGAAGTCATACATTTTCAAGCCAATCACGAGATTTTAACAAATTTCAACTTTGCCAAAAAACTGGTGTCCCCTAAATTTAATATTTCCCTAATGTTTTTAAGAAGAAGCTACTTTAGTTAGATTCGTAACGAATTTAAAATTTCTAGTGTCAAAGAATTTTAAGGACGTTCTCTATTCAAGTTTGACCACTCATCTATCAATCACTCTTCAGAACAATATTATGGTACTCCTTCACTTAGCTCCTATATAGTGTTAAGTAACTTCAAAATTTTAAGAAAGTCATCCTGAATAACAGGTCTCAAATTTTTTTGTATGAAGGAAGGAAGGGGTAAGAGCGAGCGCCCGCAAAAACGCCCTCCCCCCAACATAAGGAGAGAGCCAAAATCAAGGTCTCCAAGGCTCACGATTCTATTTTACTTATTTATTTTTTATAAATTTTGAAAAGATTGTGTAGTGTGTAAAATGCATGTAGGTGTAGCGAAGAATAGAGGGAGAAGTATGTGTTTGAGAGCATTCTGGACTGCTCACAGGGTAGATGAGAAACGGAAAAAGATCAGCTAAAGAGGACAATGACAGAAGAAACGAGAGTTCCACCAACACTCCCCCTCTTCTACCTAACGGCCCCCATGGAGTACTTCCCTGATCGATTGGGTCTACATTCTCCTCCTATAGAAGGAATACTTCAAAACCTACTTTAAACGAGCACAATTCCTCTGAAAAACACTCTACATAATTCAACAACGCAACCTGTGTCATTACAAGCGAACAACCAACTGATTTCATTTTTATACGAGTCTCGCATATATCATTAGTCTTCCCTTAAACGCATTTAACCTATAATTGTGGATTCTTATAGAATTTGTAATTTTTGTGATTTTCGCAAAACCATCTTAATTATTTTGTATTAATTTTTAATTGTAAGTTTTACTTTTATAGCAAATTCCAAACTCAGGTTTACAGCAGCAGTTAAATAAACGAATGACTATTATTTATATATATAACTATTATATATATATATGACTATTATATATATATATATGACTATTATATATATATATATATATATTATATATATATATATAATATATATATATATATATATATACAGTATATGCGCCTCGGTGATGTAGTGGTTAGCGTCGCTGTAATGTAATTTCCAAAATTTAAATCTCAACATAAAAACATGCAAATAGTATATTGTACATTATCGTACCTATGCACAATGTTATTATGAACAATGTTTAATTCTTGTCAATATGTTTAACACAAACGAATTATGAGCTCCAGTCCAGTATGTCACACGTTTAGATCTGGTTTAAAATTGGCGGCCAGTTACAAAGATGACGGCAAAATAGCACGTAATTAGCAATTTCAGAATTGTTTATAATAATTTTGTAGTCCACGTGAGGTTAAACAGCACTATATGTCTTGTAAGCGCTCCAGTCAACTTTACAAAACTATGTCTAAACTATATTAAATAATGTTAAAAACTGTAAAAATGTGTGTTTTTCTCCTGAATTATTTCCATTATTTCTACATGTGTACTACGAAACCACATAAATTATACATTGGCACATGCGGCTTTTATTCTGAACAAAGTTTTATTCGTAGTCAACGAAACAGAAACAGATTTTGGATCACCTGAAGATCAGGGCTCCCAGCCTTCTTTAGTTAGCTTTATAAGGCTAACTAACGAAAATATCACGACCTAACCTAACCAATCGTCAAGGTCGTACAGTTGACCGAACGATTAGTTAGGTTAGGTGGTGATATTTTCGTTAGTTAGCCTTATACGTAAGGCTAACTAAAGAAGGCTGGGGCCCTGATCTTCAGGTGATCCCAGATTTCAAGCTAGAGTCAAATATCAAACATGTATAAAATCTGATTGAGACTGGCGGCCATTTACAAAGATGACGGTAAAAATGGCATTTAGCTAAGACTGTGGGATGTCCATCACACGATTTCACACAGTTTACACATCAAGCTAACTAAAATCATAGTGTCATTTAGTCCCTACATTTGGTAATCAAATTTTATCTGGCTCACGGACTACTACGAATCCATCGGCCCGGGATCGAGACCCGGTGACGCCAGGCGGCGCGCAGCAAAACCCAGCTCTTCATCCTTTCACACAATAAAAAAAATTGGTTGGTAGATAAATGGGTAGCCTGGATAGCCTAGTGGTTAAGACTGTGGGCTACTGGTGGAGCGTGGTTTAGATTCCACGTTAAACTGTAGGTCCAAAGTGGAGTGACAAGCTTGACCTTCGTCAAAATGAACAATTCGGGCGGAAGCAAAACCAAGATTAACCAGGGTACATATCCGTGTTGGGGTCCTACTACAGTACTTGTAGAGTATAATTCAATACTACGACGGGAAATGGTAGGTTTAAATTTTGGTGGGTAATTTTGCATCGTGCAAAATCGTGCGCCATCATGCATGATATTCCATCTATGGAACCCTAGTGTTGCATCAGTGCGGGGAGTTAATACGCAAGACATCTCGGGGCGCGAAAGCGTTATACGTTTCCTTGAACGATAAAGTACTCGTCACGGTGTATTAACTTTTATACTGTCATAGCGTAATGGTTAGCTCCCCTCACCTACTACTCAAAAGGTATTGGATTCGAATTCTGGTGGGAAAATTTTTTGCATTATACAGAATCGTGCGTGTTCATGCATAATAGCCCATATATAGGGGGATTCAAAAGTCTGGAAACATAGAAACTATGCTTTTTAATGCAATATATATGTATATTTGCATTGAAAAGCATAGTTCCTATGTTTCCAGACTTTGACTCACCCTGTGTATATATATATATATATATATATATATATATATATATATATATATATATATATCATGCTCAAATTATGGAAGAGTCTAGTCCTACCAATAATTGAGTATTGCCCAGCACTCACAAGCCCACACAGAAAAAGAGACATTGCGAGCATTGAAACTTTACAAAGGACTTTTACGTCTAAGATAGAGGAAACGGAAGATGAAGACTACTGGTCTCGACTACAATCCCTGGAACTCTACTCTCTCGAAAGAAGGCGCGAGCGGTACACAATAATATACATATGGAAAATACTTGAGGGCTCTGTCCCTAACCTTAGAAATTAAATAGAAACAAACTGGAATGAGAGAAGAGGCAGATTTTTTACGGTTCCAGCTGCGGTGGGACAAGGGGCCATGAAAACGAGGATGGAAAATACCCTCAGAATACGGGGCCCAAAGCTTTTCAATGTCCTTCCAAAAGAAGTGAGGAATCTCCAGCACACCGACCTGAATAACTTCAAGAACAAGGTGGACAGATTCTTGTGCAAAGTCCCTGACCAGCCATGCGTGGCTGGCTACGAGGGCAGGAGGAGATCAGAGAGCAATTCCCTCCTTCACCAAGTCCCGCAAATGAGGCGGGATGCTGCAGAGGGGTCGACCGCAGGTTGATCCTGAACCGTCGTTCAAACTCAACAAAAGTAACAAAAGTAAGTGTATATATATGTATATATATGGAACGTTACATATATATAGATATATAAAGAAAGGAATAAAACAGACTTTTTCAATATTTCTGTAAATTAAAAAAAACTTTTATTCTGAACAGATACTTAGAAAATGTGGTTCAAAGGTAAGCTGAAAAAAGCATTAACCTTTTTTCGTTACATCTTTTCTTAATTCGTATAATTACCATATATTCCCCATTAAAAAGCAAAGTGTTGAGAAAATATGATTTGCAAAAGAAAAAAAAGGAGATTTAATTAAAACGCCTAAAAACGCGCAAATTCTAACGGTGTCGTGTTCAGTACTTTCCATTTCGGGGGCGAGGAATGTAAAATAGCAGAGAGGCATTTATGGTCCATTTACGAGGTTGTCCATCTTCTTTGGATTAAGAAGGCAAGGCATTACTAACCTGTCCGTCGCGTTTGATTTCCAGGCATGAAGCGTGAATTAGGGTTTTGCTGTGGAAGGTGAACTCGATATGTATCCCCTTCACTTTATTCCATTCAAAAGAGAAAGCGAAATTCGTGTGACATTCACATCATAAATGAAAACCAATGCTTGTGCTGGTACATCGTATGAACCATATATATATATATGGCCTATGATGTATGTATGTATGTATGTATGTATGTATGTGTGTTTGTGTGTGTGTGTGTGTGTGTGTGTGTGTGTGTGTGTGTGTGTGTGTGTGTGTGTGACTGCAAAGTTGCATCTTCATTAATTCATTAATCATAACAAATATAAGGTTAAATGAAGCTTTCCAAAAAAACTTTGATAAGATTGTTTAACCCTTTGACGACTGGGTGGTTGTCTTGTAGGACTCTCTTGATTTATCTCAAAACAGAGAAGTAGAGAGAGAGAGAGAGAGAGAGAGAGAGAGAGAGGTTTCACTAAAGTAGCTGTTTTGGTGTAATAGCTATAATCTGCTTTCGAACGTGTTTTCACATATTAAACGTTGGTAAACAACTTCTGAATCTACACAGCACTTTACAGTCATAACTGTAAAATAAATAAATAAATAAATAACTTAATAAAATAAAAAATAAAGTAAAAGAATTTGCTGTTTATGCTGTAAAATATTTCTCAAAACAAATGTTAATATTCAAGAAAACAATACATTTCTTAAAATTATAAACAGTACTCTCATACAGAGCCCTTAACCCAAAGTAGAGAGGTGGATGCGAATGACAATGAACTCTGTGGCCTTTCCAAACACCTCCCCTGAAGGGGTTGGAGAAGCAGGAGTAAAATACGCGGCCAAAGGACTGAGAAAAAGGTCTAGTGACGCCAGTAACGATTCTGGGAAGGTTTCAACAGAACATGAAGTATTCAGTGTACTCGAACTCCTTACTCAGAAAACATTTTACAAGAGTTTATTAACTTTTAAATTTATTTGTCATTGTAACATTTTGAATTTAATATTCAGTTTTTATTCTTATAAAAATATTAAAAGGGCAAATTTTAAAGATGGAGTAGTTATATTTAATTTCTACTATAAAAAGGAACTCCTGTCCGTCCATCCGTCCGTCCGTCCGTCCATCCGTCTGTATTCTGGATGGGTGGAAAGATAGTGACATCATAGACTCTAGCGCGTGCTTTTCACTCTATGCATTTGCGATTCAGCAAATAAAATTATAATTTTTTTAATTAGACAAAAATTTTAATTTTTTAAAATCTATATATATGCTGTCTCTCTGTCTATGTATCTGTCCCACCCTAAAACGTGGAAACGACTCCTCGAGAGAAAAAATGATTAGGTTTTCCTCGGGAAAATTACTGAATGCCCGGTTAGGTTAGCTGTACGCCCTTGGTTGGGTTAAATCGTGATATTTTCGTTAAAACTAACGAAAATATCACGACTTAACCTAACCAATCGTCAAGGGCGTACAGGTGACCTAACCGGGCATTCACTTAACCTAACCGGGCACTCAATTAGCGTTGTTCTTTACATTAATTATACTGCGTGTTGTTTGCAGTTAAAATGTGTATATATGTATATATACAAGGTGTCCGAGAATTATCTGTACAAATTTTGGCTGTTATTAAAAGTCAACCATGAAGTGTAGAAATTCCAGTGTTATCCCATTTTACAGAGAATCTCATTAAGTTTTTCCTGATACCAAGTTTTGACAAGTTTTTTAGAAATTCCAGTGTGTCCGAACATTATCTGTACAATTTCATTTTTTAATAAAATTCTTGATAACACACGTAAAATTCTTAAACAAGATTATTTAGAATCTGTATTTTCAAAAGTTTCTTTTATTAAAGTAACGTTGTTACAAACATTCGATATGTGCACCATTAGTGATTCGCGAAACATCCAATCGATACTCCAAATGTTGCCATGTACGCTGCAGCATATCACATCAATTCGCTCAATAGCAGCTGTGATTCTTGCTTTTAAATCATCAATGTCTGTCACCCGCGTACATTTCTAAAACACTTGTCAAAACGTGGTATCAAAAAAAACTTAATGAGATTCTCTGTAAAATGGGACAACACTGGAATTTCTACACTTCATGGTTGACTTTTAATAACAGCCAAAAATTGTACAGATAATTCTCGGACACCCTGTATGTATATATATAGTCTGCCAATAAACCTTTTCATTTTAATTTTCATTTTCATTATATTTGACTGTACAGTATCTATGTACTACCAGAAGGATAATAACTACCTTCCGCAGGAACTACCAAAAATATCCCGCCCGAAGGCCAGGATATTTTTGCCACCCGCACGAAGGGCAGGTTCTCTGCTAGTTGCTTTTAAACCAGAGGATTGATAGCGTAATGAAAATGTGCACCATTGAAATCTAAACCAATAGTTCCGAAACTTTGTGACCAGCAGCACACTTCTATTGTTTTCATGGGACACTACTGTGCCGCGGCACTCCCTTTATGAATCACTTAGTTAAACACTAAATTTTGGGCACCGCATCTGTGCAATCGGTTGTTATGGCAATTCTTTGAATAGTTCCCTTACTGTACAATTTATATAAAATGCTTATTTAGCGTGATGCCATTCCGGGATTACATATGATCGACTTCACATTTTAGCAGCAAATATATTGTGGGTTAGGTTAGGTTAGGTTAGACCAGGGCTTCTCAAACTAGGGGTCGCGTAAATATTATTGGGGGTCGCAGAAACATTTGAAAATATTATTTTTTTCATAAATAATTACGACTAAGGACTATTTATATACAGTGTTAGTACCTATTGCTTTTATGACATTGAGTGAAGGGTCGCGAAAAAATTTGTCTGATCCAAAGGGGTCGTAAGTGAAAAAAGTTTGAGAAGCCCTGGGTTAGACAATGGACAGCATTCAATCCAAATCTATCTGGCAGGCACGAAAGTACCATCAGATGAAAATATGAACGAATAACAGTGTAAGAGGAAAAACAAGCAAAACAGCTGATGAAATGTCTCCAAGTTGTTAACTTTTATCTTGTAGTAGTCTACTAGTCAGTGCTTGCGTCTCCGAATCAAAGGGCATATATTTATGCAGGAAGGACTGGCCAAGGGCGAACGCCAGCAAAAATTTCCCCACTCCCTATCGAGGAAGAAGGAAGTCAAAATCAAGGGCCAAGGTTTTCGAGATGCCTGGACACTCTGCGGTTGAAAGATTGGAGGTCACACACAGGGGGAAAGATGGGTTAAGGAAGATTGTTCCAGAGTTCACCGGTTGAGTAGATAAAAGATTGAAAATACCGATCAACCCTTGCGTTACAGAGTTGGACAGAAAAGGAGTGAGAATGTGTTGAAAGTCAGGTACTGCGTGCTCTTCTTAAAGGAGGAGGCATGCAGGTAGAGAGCTCAGAAGAGCAGTGTCCATTATGATAGCAACAGTAAAGAGAGAGTGAGGCAACACTGTGGCGAAGAGAGAGAGAATGAAGACACTCAGTAACATGCAGGGAATTGATAAGACGAAAAGCCTTTGACTCCATCCGGTCAAATAGAACTGTGTGGGTTGAGCTACCCCATACATAAGACGCATACTCTATACAGGAGTGGACAAGAACCCTGTGCAGAGAGAGCACCTAAACGGAGATGAAGAAATCGCGGAGGCGGTACAGTACACCTAACCTCTTAGAAGCTGTTTTGGAAAGAGAGTATATGTGATCTTTCCAGGAAAGATCAAGAGAAAAGGAAACGCCAAGAATGTTAAGAGAAGGGGAGGGATTGAGTTGTGCATCGTTGAAGATGAGATAGTCGTGTAGAAGATTGTGACGAGTAGACAGATGAAGAAACTGAGTTTCTGAAGCACTGAAAGTCACACGGTTTTCTTTGACCCAATCAGAGATAGCAGAAAGATCAGAGGTCAGGTGCACCATATCCGTTCTATGCGAAGCATGGAGCGACTGTTGAGAGTGATGCTTTGGGAAGCGGGTGGGGAAGTGAAGAGTGGAATCATCGGCATAGGAGTGGACAGGACAGGAAGTACAACTGAGTAGATCATTCATAAATAAAAGGAAAAGAGTGGGTGACAGGACAGAACCCTGAGGAACATCACTGTTAATAGCGTTAGGAGAAGAACAGTAGCCATCTACAACCGCAGCTATACTGTAGATCGACCAGAAAAGAAATTAGAGATGAAGGCGCGGATATAAGTATAGAAACCAACAAGCGGTAGCTCGCTATCACACTCCAGGCAGGTAGCAGTATATGTCACAGCATATGTAGCAGTATATGTCACAGCTAGCTGCATATGTATATTGTATATATGTATAATGTATATGTATATTGATGCTTACGTATTATCGGCACTACCAAACTATTATCGGGACTACCAAACTGTTTATTATGTATTTTTGCTCTCGTCATTTTCTTTTTCGAAGTATTTACATTCACTTGTAATAGACATTAAATAGCTCGTGCTCGGCCGCGGAGTGATCTAGGTCCGAGAAACATGAGAGAGCACATCGGCAGCTCATGGGCTATCAGTTGGTGGTGGTTGCAGAATTTTCCGATGTGCCGTTTAGTCTGTGCACGGTTCCGAAGAAAGCGGACAGACACATAGACACGTTTTAGCTCAATAGTATATAGGAAGAAGGATAGTTTGGAAATTAAAGATTTGTGGCAGACTCTATCAAAAGCTTTTGATATGTTTAGCTCAATAGCAAATGTTTTACCGAAATCCCGAAAAGAAGAAGACCAAGAGTCAGAGAGATATGTAAAAAGATCGCTAGTAGAGTGTCCCTTGCGGAACTGATATTGACGATCTCAAAGAAGATTGTGAGTAGAAAAGTGTTTAAGAATCTTCCTATTAGGAAGGAAAAGTACCATATGGAAGACAAAGACGAAAGAGTTTATCCATGCGGGGTGTCAGCAAAGAAGCACAGTTCTTTGGAACAACAGGAGGGACACGATCAGGACCGTACTCCTTCCTAGAGTTGAGCCCAGACAGGGCAGAAAAAAACACCTTTGGAAGAAATTTTAATTTCAGACATAATTAATTTTCAGCAAAAGGCACCAAATAAATATTGAGCCCACCGATATTTCAAATTTTTTTTGTTTTGCATCACCCTAATATACATACAGGGTGTCATCAAATTATGTTTCATAAATTAGTATACATATTCAGGATGTCAACAAAATTAGTATACATATTCAGGATGTGAACAAAAAAGTTTCTATGAACATAAATGAACATAAATTTCTGCAATACACTTTTTTTTGCCGAGGACAATGCTATTCTCTGGACACCTATTGTAATTATTGTATGCTTTCTACATAATATATCAGAGAACAATAAAATTATTATTATTATTATTATTATTATTATTATTATTATTATAAAGGATTTACATTTAATTTCCAATATTTTGAATAGTTTTTTATTTTCAGTACTGAGTTTTTTAATAATAATTCTAGATAAGAATTTGCAGTATGCTAAGAATACTGTAATAATTTTTTCTTAGCATACTGCAAATTCTTATGTAGAATTATTATTAAGAAGCTCAGTACTGAAAATAAAAAACTATTCAGAATATTGGAAATTAAATGTAAATCCTTTATAAAGACATAGGCTGATATCGACTTTCTATTATTATTATTATTATTATTATTATTATTATTATTATTATTGTTATTATTATTTTTTTCAAGTTATGAAGAGTATTGCTTCTATCTTTTCTCGTATGTAATGCGTCGAAAATGAAGTGGCTCGGGCTTGTTATAATCGAGATAAAATCCGGTCATAATATTGAAGATAATAATAATAATAATAATAATAATAATAATAATAATAATAATTTTATTGTAGGGGGGGGGGGCCTATATATATATTACGAATAGCGAAATTGCGAATTGCAAATCATTTTTCCCATATACTGTAAATACATGTTTTATAGGGGATACGTTCCGGTGGCCATTTTTCAGAAGGTAAGATGTTTGGATACGTTCCCATACGATACATAAAAGCAAGCATAAAACACAAATACAGACCTATATTAGCATAGTAAGTTATGAATAACATCGATAAAAGAATAAACATACCTGTACTGTACTTTTATTTTCTCCTTGAGGCTGAAGAAAAAGGAGCGTGACGAGGGGTTACTCATGTAGAGGGGCAGGATCATCTGCCTCGCCATTGTCTTCAACACTCTCTTCACCAATTTCAACAAGAAGACACTGTGGTGAGGGAGGCAGGGATTCTGGCTGTGGTACGCCTGGCTTTGGCTTCGGCTTGAACGTAGCGAACGCTGGGTAAATGCTGGGGTTGCTGGTTGATGGTTGTGGTTCCGGTTGTGGTGTTTTCTGGATTAGCTTGAAAAATTGCATCAATGTTGACTGCGTTGCTTTGGTTTTTTTACTCTTATAAAGTTCAGCATAGCATCGGATGTTTTCTTTGACGTTATTTTTGTTCTGACACTAGAGCTTCTTTCAACGTTGGGGTCCTTCTCAAACACAAGCTCTAACGCAGCATCGAAAGCATTCAGAAATTCCGCAACGTCTTTCACAATCAACGTGAATTATTTTTTCCCTTATCTGGCATTGCAAATAACGGAGCAGGTTTGCGAATAGCAAAATCTGGTGTCAAAAAATATATTACGTATAAGCGAAGCTACGAATATCGAAGCTATGAATAACTGGGTATACCTATATATATACAGAAGTGCAAGTTCCACCAACTTACTGTCTGCAACACCGATGCCAAGATATGAGAGGTGCAAATACAGACAAAAATGCCGTTACCACCACCCTCAAAGGAACGCAATGGGTGAACAGGAAAACCGAACATTAGAGAAGGGTACCAGTTTTTTAGACGTAGCCAACACAATTCAGCTGCTAAATACTATCCAGCAAATATAAAGTCAGCTGACAAATATAGGAATCCGAAAGCCGGACAGAAGGCACGCACAAAAACACTTCATGCGTTATCGGGACAACAGGTACCGACAAAGATAAAAATAAGCAAATTCTCGGAGGACCACAAGGCAACGAAACCGGCACCACCACCACCATTGGAAAACGAATCGGAACCACCTGTATGCGAAAACGAGAAAAAATAAATAATTCTAGCCAACATTCAGGGCCTCAACTCAAATCATCCCCCGGACAAAGTTTTATACCTGAAAGGACTCATGCAAGAAACCGGAGCAGACTTTGCATGCCTCACGGAAACTCATCTAAAGGACTGCCAGGCGAACTGTGAAAACTGTGAGTTCTGTATTGACAAAAAAGAAATACAAATTGACAACTATAACATACTCCGAGCCGACAGAACAGTGAGACGTAATGTAGGATGTGCTATTTACACACGCGAAAGGCATATGGCAGAAATGACTATAAGTACCTCAAACAGTTACGTAGAATGTGTAGCAGCAAAAGTTGAAAAATTAAATATGGTACTAATTGTAATGTACAGACCCCCAAACACGCCAACCTCAAAATTTTCAGATTCCATTACAGAGGTAAGAAACTGGGTAAACGATCTACACTTTACAACCCCAAATATTTCTCTTTGGTAATTTTAATTTCTCATTCATGAAATATAAAAGTTTAGGAAAAAATATATGTATACACCAGGACAAGGGGGGCACACGGGAAGGCCAGGAGCAGGTAAAAATGCTACTAGCTCTAGATGATGAATTTATGTTAACGCAAGAAATAACAGAAA
>JAJOZX010006805.1:30000-120000 GCA_023014485.1 Bathynomus jamesi | reverse complement strand
AATGACATCCTCAGGAACACTGGAGTGAAAAGAGAGTTCAAGACTATATATAGGTTACAAAAAGTGTTCCTGAGGATGTCATTAGACGAAGCGCTTGAGCACCACTTTGTGTTTCTTTTCCCTTCGTGGTTTTATTCATCATAAATATTTTTCACGTGTCACTTTCGTGAAATAATTTTCATATATATATATACAGTATATAAATATATAAGTAGAGAGAGAGAGAGAGAGAGAGAGAGAGAGAGAGAGAGAGAGAGAGAGAATATTTTGTAGGCGATTTTATTGCACTCTAAGCGCTTGTTGCTCCTCTCTGTTGCTTTTCTTAAACTTGTCATGTCCTTCCTTAAAGCAATTCCCGCTCGTTGCTTTCACTAACTCAGCTGGTAAACTGTTCCAAGGGTCTATAACACGATAACTGTTAGTTTTTGTTTTGAATACCTTGAACGTATGGTTTCTTACGACTCCTGGACTCCTGGATACAACATCATTCCTTAAACCGAAGAACTGAGTCGGGTCTATGCGGTCAAAACCCTGAAAAATCTTAAAAGTTTGAATCATATCCCCTCTCAACCGTTGGCTTTCCAGGATTGTAAGATTTAGCCCTTTCAGTATTTGTGAGTGTGTGGGTGTGTGTGTGTGTGTGTGTGTGTGTGTGTGTGTGTGTGTGTGTGCGCGCGTAAATAAAAACGTTCAAAGAACTTACAAAATAAACTGTATTTACTTATTTCTTTTTAAATTTTAATCCTCCAATAAACTCGTTACTGCATTTGCAGATTTGGAAATAATGTTTTTTCACTTTATTTTCATACAGTATGCTGTAATCCTTACATCTCACACTTTACGCTCTTATTTGAAACCACTGATGCGTCACTGTTTCTTCTTTAATATAAAGGAATTTACTATCTGCATTATTGACATTATCACAACATTAAATAAACGTTCATTTTGATGAAAATATACCGTCTAACTAACGACACCAAGTGGAGACAAATGAGTTTTCCTCGAAAAACTTTGAGTTGCGGTTATTCAGTAGTTGTTGAAAAGTCTTTAAATGAACTAATTACTACTGATTGAAGGAGATAGTGCAGAATCTATCTGATACGTTCAATCTAAAATAAGAACGTTCACAAAACCAAAGTCAAATGAATTCGAAATAAAGTTCTTGACACTTTTGTTAGACTTCAAAATTAAAATAAATGTTGACTATATTTTATTATTTTTGCGCGGTTATGTTTATTTAATAAGATATTTCGTATTTCTTCTTAAAACACAACCTTTGAAAGGAAAAAGAGCAAAATAACTCTGTCCAGCAATGCATGCATGACATTTAACCCTCAGTGCATGAATTAAAATAATAATAGTAGTAACCAAACATTGCTAAGAACTTTTCTACAGTATCATTTCTGCAACATTTAAAGATTTTATTTAACTCATTCTTTAGAAATGTTTCAAACAACCTAACCTACTGTAGTGTCTTATCTGGTTGCTGTTTTTTATTCTGTCACAGCACGCGATACAATCTGAGATGAGATAAAAGCCTACCAATATCTAATTAAACCACATTTGTAAAATATTTTATTCTCTTTTGTAAAATTGAGAAGGTACTCAGTCCACAAATTTACGAAATTACAACAGCCATAAAAATTTTCTTCTTCGAACTCAAAGCCAGTAAAGCTGCATTCAATGTCTTAAGTGACTCTCGAACTTGCGGGAAATGTTAAGGTCTCACTGTCAAAAAAATTTCTGTTCAAAACGGTTTGTATAAAATTATTTACATTAAAATGCGAGTGTGGACCAATGATATATTGGTAGGCTCTGATGAGAATACGGTGAGACTATATAAATTATCATACATACAGCGAAGCACCTCATCTCATTCATGAGATTTCATCATACATGAAAATATTATGATATTTTACAACTCAACGATAATATTAAGGGAACGGGGGAACAAAGAAAATGTAACAACATCCAAAGCGAAATGGTTTTTTGTACGTAATATGGTCCTTATGTCATCTGATACTAGGAGTGAACATTGAAAGCACTTTTAACATATCAAAGTTAAAATTTGAAAACTGTACAACGTGGTCTACATTTATAATGAATGAGACTCATGAATGAAATTCCAAGGTTTGTAATTCGGAGTATTCATATAGGGGTCGCTACGAACTAATTTTAATATAATAAATTTTACGAATGAAAACAGGACTGATGAGATGACTTGTATTATATTAGACTGTGCTATATATATTTTTTTCTCATTATTATAGTCCGGTAATATTTGTTATAAGGCTTCGTGTATATATATATATATATATATATATATATATATATATGATGAATAAAACCACGAAGGAAAGGAAACACAAAATGGTGCTCAAGCGCTTTCGTCTAATGACTCCTGAGGATGTCATTAGACGAAAGCGAGGAGCACCATTTTGTGTTTCCTTTCCTTCGTGGTTTTATTCATCATAAATATTTTTCACGTGTTACCTTCGTGAAATAATTTTCATATATATATATATATATATATATATATATATATATATATATTGGCGACAGAATCATTTCTAAGGAATCGGATCTTTATGAGGAATAAGAAGACCAGGGCGAACGTTCCAGACATTTATTACAGACGTTTCGACTGGTCGCAAGGATCATCTTCAACGAAGAATTAAGAAAATCAAAATCAAATAAAAATATGACAAAAAACACCGAAGATGATCACTGCGACCTGTCGAAACGTCTGTAATAAATGTTTGAAACTCTTTCCCTGGCCTTCATGTTTTTTATTTATGTTACAGTCACTGGATGAAACAAGTTATTTCACGCAATGCCTAAAAATTTCAGGCATTTCACGTAATTCGATTAAGCGATTAACGACTTCGTGAAGGTTAGGTTAGGTTACGTTAGAGTGGTTAGGTTAGGTTAGATTAGGTTAGGTTAATAATGCGTATTACCTACTACAATATGTTTAAGAGTCACAGGTATTACGCGGAATGCCTGAAATTTTTAAGCATTACGTGAAATGATTGGTTTTATTTATAGTAACAGAGTGTTTATATATATACAGGGTGTCCCGTAAGTCTGGACCCATAGGGAAAAATAATAAAATTACAAAATAGTCCAAAAATGTATTACATAATCTGTTCAAAGTGTCCGCCGTTGTGTCGCACACATAGTTGAAGACGCAATCTCCACTGCGACAGCACTTTCTGAATCACAGTCGCAGAAATTTCTTGACACGCCTCCACAATGCGTGCTTTAAGGTGGAAAATGTTCTGAAGTTTGACCTCGTACACTTTGGCTTTCAAGTGGCCCCACAAATAAAACTCCAGCGGAGTAAGATCATAATAAAAAAATAATAAAATAATAATAAAAATAATAAAAAAATATATTATAAATAAATTTTTGGACTATTTTGTAATTTTATTATTTTTCCCTATGGGTCCAGACTTACGGGACACCCTGTATATATATATATATATATATATATATATATATATATATATATATATGTGTGTGTGTGTGTGTTTGTATGTGTTTCACATATTTACAAACAGCTGATAGCCTATTAAGCTATCTGATTGCATTCAAATTGAATTATAATATAATGCAATGTAATTTATATTATAATTCAGTTTTAATGCAATAATCTAAGCTTTATTTTATCTTTTTAAACTGATTAACTTAATAAAAGTTACCTTCAAGTGAAGAGTCGTATTTTCTTACAGATATGACAGTTATAAACTCTGCAAGTTATACTTTTAACCACGTTCTGAAGCTGATTTAAAAAAGTAGCTATGTTTTCGTTCGTGACATATCTTTTCATGCGTTACTATACATAAATGAAACGACTAAACCTGAGGGAAAATTCAGATATGTCATAACAAAATTGCGCAATGATTTATTGAAAAGCTACGACAAAGAGGCCGGGTCGACATACTGCAGAAATGGCTCTCCCAAGCTCCACTCTCGAAGGACTTGGGTTTTCTAACCCAATCTACCATACTTACACATCACAGTTCTTCTTCTTCTTCTTCTTATTATTATTATTATTATTATTATTATTATTATCATTATTATTATTATGTAGTTAATCTCTCTTTTTAACAAGAAAACAGTCAAATTCTTTACAAAATATGAATATAAATACAGAAAAATATTCACCAAAGCGAAAATATGAAAAATCAATTTGTTTGAAAAATCTGTTTCCTACTAGTTTCAGTTCGTTACCATACTAAAATTCCCCTCACTTTCTTCCGTGTTTTCTTCTCTCTTGGATACAAATATACTCCATTGTACACTGCCAATATCCTCATTCTCAACGGTCCATTTTGACCCTATAATGGTGTAAGTGGTCTTCTATCAAAACCTCCATCAATTTTCTTAGTAACTTCACACGCTGACAACCTCAAATACTTCCTTTTACTCACATCCACCTTATTTACAACATTACCCTTCTCGTATATCGATTTGCATCCATTTCCATCATCATCACCCCTTCTGGTCATTTTCCTCATAGACTTGGCTACCTCATTGTTCAACTTCATTTCGTAATTTATTTCCACCTTCATAAACTCAATCCATCTAAATTTATCACTCACTCACGTCCAATTGAGAGTCATCGGAGTTTCATCGGACTCATCGTATGAAGATATACAATTTTTGTCATCATTATCGATTGATAAAACTTAGAGCTTCCATTCTATGAAGAGACGTCCACAACGTTTACGTCTCCCCCCAAAGCTGAGATTGGGACCAGCAGCGTTTACGAAATCGGTTCGCGATTCTTTAACAGGTCCTCATCTGCTCCAGACCAGCTAAAAATACAAGTAAGCATAATCCCGTAAGACGAATCGTTTGTTAATGCATAATATTCCATGCATAATATTCCATGCACAATATTCCTCGGTTGTTTAAATACATGACAGGGTGTGTTAACGTCTATCCCGTCGTAGTGTAGTGGCTCCCCCCTCCCCTTCTACTTGAGAGGTGACAGGTTCGATCGTTTGTGCTGGCGATTTTTTCCTCATGAAAAATCGTGCGTGTTCATAAGAATTATACATGATAGTCCGTGTGTATATATATAGAGTTACCCCTCGCTAACTTGACAACCGCTCATTCGAATTTCGCTTCAGTTCGACTAAGTGTTAGTCGAATTAATATTTTTGAGAATTCGAATTATATGAAAACATTTCGTAAAATGTAGGAAAAAATTTTTAATAAAATTCACGCGGGAGTTGAATTGCGCGCGATACTTCGCCACGCTATCAAGCATCACCTTATGCTTGATAGCATAGATTTATGATTTTTGTATTAATACATTATATACGTGCATTTAGATAAAGTACTCTTCTGTATGCATACAAAAATATCAAGTTCTAGTGTGAATTATCATCAGAGACAGGTCAAAAGTTAGAAAATGGGTTCATACAAAGTTCGAATTAGCATCAGATACAGGTCAAATTGGGTTAAAAAATTCAAATTCGTAGTAATTGGTACTTTCTCAGTAGATCGACAATGGTAGAGCCCCAAATCTGTCGAATAAGCGAGGGGTTACTATATATACTTCTATAATTTTGCAAAAAGGAAGTCGAAAACCCAAGCGACTATCTGATCTCTGAAAAACAAGAACAGTGCTTTATCTGGTCATCTAACAGAAGTATGTGACATATTAAGAGCTCAGTACGCATTATCTTTCAGTATCCCCAAAACAAACAAACTGATATGAGATAGAAACGCGTTCTTTGAAGAAGAACCACAAGGGGAAAGTATAACGAGCTTCAACTTTACGACAGATGATATTACACAAGCTCTCGGGAAACTAAAAGCACACTCAGCGGCAGGACCGAATAAATGGAATGACACACTGATTAAAAACTGCAAGAATGCAATCGCTGAGCCCCTATATTGGATATGGAGGCGATCACAAGACACGGGAGAAATACCGGGCATCCTGAAGAGCGCGAACATAGTCCCAATATATAAAGGAGATCGACCTGAGGCGAAAAACTGCAAACCAGTGTCGCTTACATTTCATCTCACCAAAATAGTTGAAAGAATAGTTAGACAGAAAATCTATGACTTTTTGGAAACTCAAAAAAAATTCAATGATAACCAACATGGGTTTCGGTCAGGGAGATCATACCTATCACAACTAATGGAACACTACAACATTATTGATGCACTAGAAAGTAATGAAAACTATGATGTAATATACACAGACTTTGCCAACGCGTTCGACAACTGCGACCATGGAATCATAATACATAAACTGAAATATATGGAAATAACAGGAAAAGTAGTGAAATGGATATATAATTTCCTTAATGAGCGGCGGCAAGTCGTTACAGTACAAGGAGTATCTTCATCAGAATCAGAGGTCCTCAGCTCAGTATCACAAGGGACAGTATTAGTTCCACTACTCTTCATAATCCTGCGAACTGACAAAGATGAAGACGTTACCAGAGACAAACAGTAACATCCTTTGCCGATGACGCAAAGATCAGTAGAAAAATAAGAAACACAGAAGATATAGGATCTCTACAAACCGACATGAACAGAATCTACAAGTGGACGGAAGACAACAATATGAAGTTTACCACTGAGAAATTTCAGCTGTTACGGTACGGAAAAAGAAAAGACCTAAAATCCATGGAATATTATACCCCAAATGGACAGGAAATTCAGAGAAATTCTAAAGCGAAAGATTTAGGGGTTGTAATGACTGATGATGCGAAATTTGAAACACAAAATAAGATAGCAGTAAACAGAGCAAAGAGAATAACGGGGCAGACACTGAGAACCTTTAAACGAAGGGATAAGAATATAATGATTCCTCTACTGAAAACACTGATCATACCCAAATTGGAATACTGCTCGGTCCTAACATCCCCATATAAAAAAGAAGAGATTAGACAGCTAGAAGGGATTCAGAGAAGCTTCACAGCCAATAAAGGAGAAGAGAGACACACACCATCATTTACACTTGGAAAATAATGGAGAAACTAGTTCCTAATCTTACTCTGAACCCTGTAACTTCCCAAACAACAGTGGAAAGTAGAAAAGGAAGAGTGTGTCGGGTCCCCAAATTAAAGGCTAGACAGGGAACATCCTTAACCCTGAAAGAAAATAGTTTGGTTGTGAGAGGACCAAAACTGTTTAATCAGCTGCCCAACGACCTAAGGAACACGAATGGTGTTGCAGTGGACATCTTCAAAAGAAGATTAGACGCCTGGCTCAGAACAATCCCCGATGAGGCGGGTGTACCTGGCTATATGAGGTGGAGAGTACAAGAAAGCAACTCACTACTTCACTAGGCCAATTCGAGAGGAGGTGCGACAAGCTTGACCTTCGTGAAATGAGGAATCATCGCACAGAACCTTTGAAGGGTTGAAAGGAAAGGAAAGGTAAATATATATATATTCTTCCTGTATCGAAAGAAATATTACTTAATTTCTGGATATTAAAATGTGTAAGAGTTAATGGGTCAATCCCAGAATAGGCACCTGATGTACCTCAATCCCAGATGAAGCACCTGCGTTCAACCTCAATCCCAGAATAGGCACCTTGCAAGGAATTAAATAAAAAAAACCTTATGATTACAAAATTTATTGTTTATACAAAGTTTATTACAAATGTAATAAAGGCAAAGTTATAAAAGGTTTAAAGTGGTTTAATGAATAAAGAAAAATTTTAGATATTATAAATTCCTGCAATATGAGCCCGAATGTTTCTGAATCCATCTGAAGCAAATCTATCTTGCCACATAAATTGGTATAGATATAGGTTAGGTTAGGTTAGGTTAGGTTAGGTTAGGTTAGGTTAGAGTTGATTTTTTCAAATATTGATAAAAACAATGAAATTATATCTCTAAAAACTGTTTATATTTTTTTCTCCTCAATCCCAGATTAAGCACCTGTGTTTTGCCTCAATCCCAGATTAAGCACCTAAAAATGATTTCAGGTGCCTATTCTTGGATTGATCCAATAATAATAATAATAATAATAAGAATAATTCTTGTCGAATATTCTCTGGTTGCGAGTCAACACTGCAAACACCTGAAAAGGTCTGAAAGTCGAAACTTTTGTACAATTTTGGATTAATAATTTGAAATTTTAAAGTATTTGATTTCCGTGGAGCAGAAATACCGAATCTATCATTGGAAAGTCAAATTAATCTCCGGGGAATAGATTATAAAGAAATTACCTGCCTTATAAATTCGACCTAATTCAATAAAGTGGAAATAATCTCAGGAGAGTTAGGAAATAAAATTATGGCCTAAAATTTCATTAAAACACGTGGGCTATGCATAAATTGCATATAAGCCTTTATTGGTCTGTTCTATCCTGATCAATAGATATAGAGATAGATAGATAGATAGATAACATTGAAAACTATAATACCCGTACGTTGATTTTATATGAAAATTTAAGTAGAACGTGCAGCGCGGAGGAGGGATCGTCCCCGCGTCTTAGGGCAACGACCCGAGTAAGGCATCTTATCACTACATCATCTAGGAAGCCGAAAACTTTTATTTCAATTGTAGCTTTTGAACGAAACTGTTTTATTTTGAATTTTCATCAGAATAATGCATTAGTGTCTTTGCTGTATCTTTCTACAATACAATTTACGAGTTTTCTTGAATTAGACGGTGCCCTGCGACGCGAGAACGAACCCTGCTGTGCTCTACATATTCAGTTTTTTGTATAGATAACTATAAAAACTGTCGTATAATGTCACATTTTATTTAACTTCCACTCAGTATATTGATGCAAATTAAATTCTATGTAAAAGTTGGGTTGAAAAAGGAGATTTTTCTCTATGATAAAATATACGAAGCGAGTTATATAAAGAAAATAACTTGTTCTGTAAAGTAACTTATTTATGTAAGGAAATCTGACTTTTTTAAAGTGTTCTTATTGGATGTGACAACTTATAGTGAAAATTAAAAAAGTCGAAAAATAGATGATATTTTAATCATAGCTATGTTATGTTTGTCTTTAAGGTATTTCACCTTGCTTTCGTTCTCTCTCTATATATATATATATATATATATATATGATGAATAAAACCACGAAGGGAAAAGAAACACAAAGTGGTGCTCAAGCGCTTTCGTCTAATGACATCCTCAGGAACACTGAGTGAAAAGAGAGTTCAAGACTATATAAGGTTACAAAAAGGATGTCATTAGACGAAAGCGCTTGAGCACCACTTTGTGTTTCTTTTCCCTTCGTGGTTTTGTTCATCATAAATATTTTTCACGTGTCACTTTCGTGAAATAATTTCATATATATATATATATATATATATATATATAAGTAGAGAAAGAGAGAGAATATTTGTAGGCGATTTTATTGCACTCTAAGCGCTTGTTGCTCCTCTCTGTTGCTTTTCTTAAACTTGTCATGTCTCTCCTTAAAGCAATTCCCGCTCGTTGCTTTCACTAACTCAGCTGGTAAACTGTTCCAAGGGTCTATAACACGATAACTGTTAGTTTTTGTTTTGAATACCTTGAACGTATGGTTTCTTACGGCTCCTGGACTCCTGGATACAACATCATTCCTTAAACCGAAGAACTGAGTGGGGTCTATGCGGTCAAAACCCTGAAAAATCTTAAAAGTTTGAATCATATCCCCTCTCAACCGTTGGCTTTCCAGGATTGTAAGATTTAGCCCTTTCAGTATTTGTGTGTGTGTGTGTGTGTGTGTGTGTGTGTGTGTGTGTAAATGAAAACGTTCAAAGAACTTACAAAATAAACTGTATTTACTTATTTCTTTCAAAATTTTAATCCTTCAATAAACTCGTTACTGCATTTGCAGATTTGGAAATAATGTTTTTTCACTTTATTTTCATACAGTATGCTGTAATCCTTACATCTCACACTTTACGCTCTTATTTGAAACCACTGATGCGTCACTGTTTCTTCTTTAATATAAAGGAATTTACTATCTGCATTATCGACAATAGCACAGCATTAAATAAACGTTCATTTTGATGAAAATATACCGTCTAACTAACGGCACCAAATGGAGACAAATGAGTTTTCCTCGAAAAACGTTGAGTTGCGGTTATTCAGTAGTTGTTGAAAAGTCTTTAAATGAACTAATTACTCCTGATTGAAGGAGATAGTGCAGAATCCATCTGATACGTTCAATCTAAAATAAGAACGTTCACAAAATCAAAGTCAAATGAATTCGAAATAAAGTTCTTGACACTTTTGTTAGACTTCAAAATTAAAAGAAATGTTGACTATATTTTATTATTTTTGCGCGGTTGTGTTTATTTAATATGATATTTCGTAACTTATTTCTTCTTAAAATAACGTTTGAAAGGAAAAAGAGCAAAATAACTCTGTCCAGCAATACATGCATGACATTTAACCATCAGTGCATGAATTAAAATAATAATAGTAGTAACCAAACATTGCTAAGAACTTTTCTACAGTATCATTTCTGCAACATTTAAAGATTTTATTCAACTCATTCTTTAGAAATGTTTCAAACAACCTAACCTACTGTAGTGTCTTATCTGTGTGCTGTTTTTTTATTCTGTCACAGCACGCGATACAATTTGATAAGATAAAAGCCTACCTATGTCTAATTAAACCACACTTGTAAAATATTTTATTCTCTTTTGTGAAATTGAGAAGGTACTCAGTCCACAAATTTACAAAATTACAACAGCCATAAAAATTTTCTTCTTCGAACTCAAAGCCAGTAAAGCTGCACTCAATGTCTTAAGTGACTCACGAACTTGCGGGAGACTCATGAATGAAATTCCAAGGTTTGTAATTCGGAGTATTCATATAGGGGTCGCTACGAACTAATTTTAATATAATAAATTTTATGAATGAAAACAGGACTGATGAGATGACTTGTATTATATTAGACTGTGCTATATATATTTTTTCTCATTATTATAGTCCGGTAATATTTGTTATAAGGCTTCGTGTGTATATATATATATATATATATATAGATATATATATATATATATATATATATATATATTGGCGACAGAATCATTTCTAAGGAATCGGATCCTTATGAGGAATAAGAAGACCAGGGCGAACGTTCCACACATTTATTACAGACGTTTCGACTGGTCGCAGGGATCATCTTCAACGAAGAATTAAGAAAATCAAAATCAAATAAAAAATATGACAAAAAACACCGAAGATGATCCTTGTGACCTGTTGAAACGTTTGTAATAAGTGTTTGAAACCCTTTCCCTGGCCTTCATGTTTTTTTATATATGTTACAGTCACTGGGTGAAACAAGTTATTTCACGCAATGCCTAAAAATTTCAGGCATTTCACGTAATTCAATTAAGCGATTAACGACTTCGTGAAGGTTAGGTTAGGGTACGTTAGAGTGGTTAGGTTATGTTAAGTTAGAGTGGTTAGGTTAGGTTAGATTAGGTTAGGTTAATAATGCGTATTACCTACAGTATGTTTAAGAGTCACAGTTATTACGCGGAGTGCCTGAAATTTTTAAGCATTACGTGAAATGACTGTTTCATTTATAGTAACATACTATTTATATATATATATATATATATATGTGTGTGTGTGTGTGTGTGTGTATGTGTGTGTGTGTGTATGTGTGTGTGTGTGTGTGTTTGTATGTGTTTCACATATTTACAAACAGCTGATAGCCTATTAAGCTATCTGATTGCATTCAAATTGAATTATAATATAATGCAATGCAATTTATATTATAATTCAGTTTTAATGCAATAATCTAAGCTTTATTTTATCTTTTTAAACTGATTAACTTAATAAAAGTTACCTTCAAGTGAAGAGTCGTATTTTCTTACAGATATGACAGTTATAAACGCTGTAAGTTATACTTTTGACCACGTTCTGAAGCTGCTTTAAAAAAGTAGCTATGTTTTCGTTCGTGACATATCTTTTCATGCGTTACTGTAAATGAAACGACTAAACCTGAGGGAAAATTCAGATATGTCATAACAAAATTGCGCCATGATTTATTGAAAAGCTACGACAAAGAGGCCGGTCGACAATACTGCAGAAATGGCTCTCCCAAGCTCCACTCTCGAAGGACTTGGGTTTTCTAACACAATCTACCATACTTACACATCACAGTTCTTCTTCTTCTTCTTCTTATTATTATTATTATTATTATTATTATTATTATGTAGTTAAAATCTCTCTTTAACAATAAAACAGTCAAATTCTTTACAAAATAGGAATATAAATACAGAAACATATTCACCAAAGCGAAAATATGAAAAATCATTTTGTTTGAAAAATCTGTTTCCTACTAGTTTCAGTTCGTTACCACACTAAAATTACCTCACTTTCTTCCGTGTTTTCCTCTCTCTTGGATACAAATATACTCCGTTGTACAATGCCAATATCCTCATTCTCAACGGTCCATTTTGACCCTATAATGGTGTAAGTGGTCTTCTATCAAAACCTCCATCAATTTTCTTAGTAACTTCACACGCTGACAACCTCAAACACTTCATTTTACTCACATCCACCTTATTTACAACATTATCATTCTCGTATATCGATTTGCATCCATTTCCATCATCATCACCCCTTCTGGTCAATTTCCTCATAGACTTGGCTACCTCATTGTTCAACTTCATTTCTTAAGAAAATAAAAACCCACTCTAATAGACAGAGTTTATTTCCACGACAGTTTCGACGTCCACTAGCATCTTCCTCGGGTGGATACAGAAACACGAATGAACCAAAACAAGAGGGAAAAACAGTCCAGGGACCGACTTAACGTAGAAAAAAAGTGAAGTTTTTTGCATTTTTCATTTCTTAATTTATTTCCACCTTCACAAACTTAATCCATCTAAATTTACCACTCACTCACGTCCAACTGAGAGTCATCGGAGTTTCATCGGACTCATCGTATGAAGATATACAATTTTTGTCATCATTATCGATTGATAAAAATTAGAGCTTCCATTCTATGAAGAGACGTCCACAACGTTTACGTCTTCCCCCAAAGCTGAGATTGGGACCAGCAGCGTCTACGAAATCGGTTCGCGATTCTTTAG
Organism: Bathynomus jamesi; assembly: GCA_023014485.1. Taxonomy (NCBI): domain Eukaryota; kingdom Metazoa; phylum Arthropoda; class Malacostraca; order Isopoda; family Cirolanidae; genus Bathynomus; species Bathynomus jamesi. Next base: position 106,953 of record JAJOZX010006805.1, on the reverse strand, counting down.
CAGGTCCTCATCTGCTCCAGACCAGCTAAAAATACAAGTAAGCATAATCCCGTAAGACGAATCGTTTCTTAATGTCTCCAAAGTAAAGACTCAACCAAAGATAGAAATTATTAATTCCAAATCCGTTATAAAAGACATTAAATCTAAATTAGTTATTCCAATTTCCTTCAATTTTTGCCTGTAATTTTCATGAATTTTTATCGTGTATTTTACATTCATTTAAATATTAAGGTTCATTTTCCTTGCATTTGCTAATTAATTTTAGAAAATAAACTGTTTGTGAAAGGATTATGGACGTATTGCAATTGCTTAGTTTGTAGAGCTAATAGTAGTTTTAGGTAGGTCTACATTGAAAATAAAAAAACAAAAAAAATGCAGTGTATGTGGTTCTTTTCGCCATATATTCAACGAATGTTCTGTATATAATGATAATCTGTATATTCAATTTCGATTAGAAGACGCTGAGAAATTATTTAATGATGCTTAAAAAGAGGGGTTATTTTTACTTTAAAAGGGGTAGGAGTAAGTCGAGAGAGAGAGAGAGAGAGAAAATAATGTCGGATATGAGAGAGAGGATTTTGAATACCGTATAGGAGAAAAAAGAATGAAAGATTTTATGATAAAAGAAACGATAATAGAAGACAGTACAGAAGAGAGACAGATTTGAAGAAAGTACGATAATGACTATTACAGAAATGATAGGAATGATAGATTCTTTGATCGTCGATTTAGAAATGAAAGATTCCATGAGAATAGTCCTAATGATTCCGATAAGGAAAAACCCTATGGTAGAAGAAACTATTCATGCGAAAGATCGGATGCAGGTGATCCATATAATCAATTTCGAAATGAAAGAATTTATGATGATAGAGATCATAACAGATACAATGATAGATACTTTGACAGACACAATGATAGATACAACACTAGATATATTGATAGAAACAATGATAGATACAACGACAGATACCATGATTATGACAATGAAAGATATGAAAGTCGCTACATCAGTAGCAATTATTTGTACGAAAGAGAGTATGCAAATGGTCGACACGATATCTACTCGTAGATGAGAAGAGAAAAATCTTATGAACTGAAGGATTTTATGATGATCAACCCAACAAACGTTCATATAATAACAGATACAATAACAGATATAATAACGCATACAATGACAAACAAATGATAATGAAACATATGACTATGATAATGAAAGATACGAGTATTATAATGAAATATATTACTATGATAATGAAACATATGACTATGATAATGAAAGATACGAGTATTATAATGAAATATATTACTATGATAATGAAAGATATGACTATAAAAATTAAAAAGATGAGGTAATGACCATGAAAAATCGTGCAGATTCATGCATAATATTCCATGCATAATATTCCATGCATAATATTCCTCGGTTGTTTAAATACATGACAGGGTGTGTTAACGTCTATCCCGTCGTAGTGTAGTGGCTCCCCCCTCCCCTTTACTTGAGAGGTGACGGGTTCGATCGTTTGTGCGGGCGATTTTTTCCTCATGAAAAATCGTGCGTGTTCATAAGAATCATACATGATAGTCCGTGTGTGTATATATATAGAGTAACCCCTCGCTAATTTGACAACCGCTAATTCGAATTTCGCTTCAGTACGACTAAGTGTTAGTCGAATTAATATTTTTGAGAATTCGAATTATATGAAAACATTTCGTAAAATGTAGGAAAAAAATTTTAATAAAATTCACGCGGGAGTTGAATTGCGCGCGATACTTCGCCACGCTATCAAGCATCACCTTATGCTTGATAGCATAGATTTATGATTTTTGTATTAATACATTATATACGTGCATTTAGATAAAGTACTCTTCTGTATGCATACAAAAATATCAAGTTCTAGTGTGAATTAACATCAGAGACAGGTCTAAAGTGGAAAAATGGGTTCATACAAAGTTCGAATTAGCATCAGATACAAGTAGAATTGGGTTAAAAAATTCAAATTCGTAATAATTGGTACTTTCTCAGTAATTCGACAATGGTAGAGCCCCAAATCTGTCGAATAAGCGAGGGGTTACTGTATATACACACACATATATATATATTCTACAAAATATTGCCTCTCTATCACTATAAGGGATTTACTCTGTTCTCAATGTATCTGTCAAGCAGTATCCGAAAAAGAAGTCTAATTTAAGCATTTCATTTTAAGAATGTAAATAGATTCGAGCCAAGAGGGAAATAAAGATTTAAATATAAAAACGTAAACGAGTTTGTGCACTGGAAAAAAAGTGATTTTTCATTAAAGAATTCGCACTATGGGATAATTTTATTAGCTACTGTTAATTAACTTCGCGTATTCATGGCTGTTAATGTTATTCTTATGTGAAAAACATTAAAATCGGTTAATAAAACTCTTTGGTACTACTATTATTACCAGTACCGTGCCAATTTTCAAAGACCGAATTCCTGACTCAGGAGAGGCTGAGTCTTTCGTAAAGCGTGGTCATACAGTATATTATCTTCACAAATTTAATTAAATTTCAATTGAATTTGTAAAAATAATTTATGGGCACGCTGTATTTCATGGATGGAAGAAATTCATCGAAAAGGCGCAGCTTAATATTTTTAAGGGGTTTTGTCGGAGGTTGGTTGACTCCTTCGCAAATCTAAAATCATATTTGCGGAAGAAACTTGCAACTTTAAGCGGGATCCGAACCACGGGCCACTACATAATCTGGACGCAGAGGACAGTCTCCCATCCAGCTACTCTCCAGACACACTGTCACTTAACTTCGCTCATCGACGGGAAGAGGTGTTGCAACACTGTCCATGACGTATCTCAGCAGATTAATATCAATTTTAAATTTAACGCAAGCAATATGACCTCATAAAACCATTTGATGATGCACAGGCAAATGTAATCTGGAATTATGACATGTGAAAATGAATTTCAGTAACAAAACAAACTACAGTTAGGAACGTTTTCGGTATTACAAAGTCTTATCTTTGAGTTTCAGCACAAGACTGATTCAAAACCCTGAATGAGAGCGTCTACAGACCTTCCAAGTTTTTCTGCATAATTGTACTCTCTTTTGTGATGAAGAAATCAGGAAAGGTATTATTAAGAAATTGGGAATTAATGGAGCTCTACCCCTACGTAGCAAAATGTGAGGGCCATCATTTTTAACCAACTGAGCCATACCAATTTCCCAAAAGAAGTAGGTTCTCGGTCCCATACAGTTTCTCAATAATTCTGTTTTTTCCACTATATATATATATATATATATATATATGTGTGTGTGTGTGTGTGTGTATATATATATATATAAATATATATATGTATGTATGTATGTGTGTGTGTGTGATAACCCTCCGTCTATGGCCTTGGGTGGTTTGAGGTTGACGGGGGCTCTGGTGAGGTGGCACAACGGATTTCTCACTCTCGGGTGGCTGGTACCGTGTAGGGAATCGCAGTAGTTTCTTTTATACTACACTCCGATTTCTTCTTGTTGCGGATTGGAGGATTCTGTGAAAACTTATTAAATTATCTGACGGTTCGCCAATTCTTCTTGTAGCATATCGGAGAAATTATTTATTCTATTTTAAAACTAAGTTCTCTGGAGAAGGCAACGCTCCAAGATATCCTCTTACTGTATTTTACTGCTTCTAAAATATTACAGGTAATGCTTCAGCCTCTAGGTCAGATCAGAATATTAATTTGAAAGGTTACAAGAGTTTATATACGAATTAATTTGGTGGCATCACTATTATTTAATGCTGACCTGTTTTTTTCTCAATAGGCTGAATTCTTTTGCAAAATATCTGAAGATAATGGCAAATTTTTGCTGCAAGATATTTGAAGCTGAAGGCACATTTTTCTCTTAAACAGTATATTGACAGATCTGATGTTATCATGATTTGCTGAGTTAACTAAAAATGGAAATTAAAATATGCATTTTATTATGAATTAAAATAAAACATGCATATGAGTAGAGATCGGATTTTTAGGTCGACGTAAAAGCGGTTTTAGGTACCTTTTTCGGTGCAACTTTTTTACAGAATAGGTCGCAAAAAAGACAAAATAGGTCACTCATTTTAAGTGTCTCTATGTGTTTGTATTTGGAAAAGGGAATAAAAAACCATCTAACTCCTGAACTTTGTCGTAGTTTAGAATTTTGTAGTTTTGACCACGGAATGTCTGCCGGAAGTATGATCTCGCAGAGTTCTTTTGAAAGAGTCTCAGACTTCGTCCTTGGGGTGTCCGGACAACTGCCCCCTGGACAACCGCCCCCCGACAACCGCCCCCGGACAATTGCCCCCGTAGGACAATCGCCCCCCGGATTATTGCCCCCATAAGTAAATAAAAATTAAATAGAAATTAAATTTACGTTTAAAAAATGGCAAGCTAAAACAATATTTAACAACATTATTGCCAATTCTTGTTTAATTTTGCTTGTAGCCTGAAAAAAAATTAGATTTAAAAAGTTAGCAATATTTAACAAAAATTTTTCCAATTATTGCTTACTTATTTATAAAATTATGAAGTTTAGCTACTTAATTTTATTTAAACAGTTGGCAAGACTTATTGTATTTCATATATACTATAGATTAATTAATTATATTTAAACAGTTGGCAATACTTATTTAAAGGTCGTTTTGAAAGTCATAGTTGGTGGTTAGGTTAGGTTAGGTTAGGTTAGGCTAGGTTAGGTTAGGTTAGGTTAGGTTAGGTTAGGTTTTTTTTTATAAATATTAATAAATTTAATTCCTATTTAATTTTTATTTACTTATGGGGGGGCAATAATCCGGGGGCGATTGTCCTACGGGGGCAGTTGTCCGGGGGGCGGTTGTCGGGGGGCAATTGTCCGGGGGCGGTTGTCCGGGGGGCAGTTGTCCTAGCACCCGTCCTTTGTGCTCGGTTCGAAAGTACAGAGTCCAGTTGGGCCTGTGTTGCAGTTCATTTAGCCACTTTCAGTTGGTTGTTCATAATGTGCTTTTCAGTTTTTAAATGCTGAATCAGTTGGGACTTTTTAACTACTGTAAATGCAGTCTCACAAGACTTGCAGTAACATGTTTTGTTGTCAGGCAAGAATTTAAAAGGAAATTCTTCACGATCGTTGAACTCTTTAAGTCAATTTTTTCTCGAACGATCGGAGCTCATTGCAACAAAATACAATACAAAAATATATCTGGAACAAATAGAAAAAGTTTAAGAAACAAACTTCAAGACAGCAAACGATTTGCAAAGCAAGTAAATGAAAAGAGGAAGTCAATTGATGAAATGAAACAAATCGGTAAAGTAATAATAAAACACTATATATTAGGCCAGATATAGAGCGCATCAGGTAATTTTGTGAAAACACGGGATTTATGTCTTTTTTCCTAAAATTGCTACTTTAGGTGAAAACCTAGGTTTTAGGTCAATCACCTACAATTCCGACCTCTACATATGAGTTAAAATTAAATACTTAAAATTTAAAATTAAGTGTTAATTTAGAGTTTTGGCAAGATATAACCATCTTTTACAACCAAGAGAGAATGTATAAAAAAAATTAACATTGCAGAATTTAACACGATTACATGATTAAGCTTAATCTAAAAAATGATTAGGTAATTTAAAAAAGAAATAATTTATCAATTACTTAGCAAAAATAAAATAGAAAGAAAATTAAAAATTTGCTTATTTTTCCAAACTTACATTTTATATACAGTTAGGGTATCACGCGAGTTTGGACTTTATATGCAAAAATGAATGTTACAATTATTCATTTTTACACACACACACACACACACACACACACACACACACACACACACACCTAAATATATATATATATATATATATATAATATATATATATATATATTATATATAAGCTCATAGCAATTATCGATGCATATTTTAAATTATGAAGATTCCGCTTTCGAGTGGTATGCTGGACATTTTACCATTCTTTTATATCTACATAATTCACTTTAGCAAATAAGCTTGACAAAGTCGAAGTAAAATTTCTGGTAGATACTTTTAGTAGAGAATAAAGTTTGCTCACCTACTAATTTAGGACAAAGTAGGACTTAAACAAACCTGCCATCAGAGATCATCGTCTTTCGAGTGACCATTTGTCGTCGTACATTGTTTTTGGAAAGTCGACTAATTGGGCAACATCAACCCAATAGATCTCCACTTGAATCATTATAACACAGCTTTCATCATAAACCTATATACACATAAGCTTATTTAGTGACCGTCATAAAGCCAGCGTCCTTGGTTCAGTGGGTAACTCCCTTTTCCTATAAGTGAAGTGAAGACATTGAAGTCGAGGGTTCGAATCCCGATGGTGCTAGTTCATAACACATTAAGAGTTACCGCAATGGGTCGCATTAATTTGTTATCATTTTTATTTTTCATCATATAAATTGTCAACAGATTAATATCAGATACGCCATACCAAATAAGCCATATCAAATATACCAAACCAAATACGCCATACTTTTTATTCAGTGAAACGATCATACAAATTTATTCAATCCTTAATATTAATAAAAGTCTCGTTACAGTTTTAATTATGTGGAGAGTCACTCTTATTTCTCGTACCTACAACTCCGGACCAAAAAAATATAATACTAGTCAAATGCGCTCATGACCTTGATAATACCTTTAAGTTATATATTTTTATGAGGAATACTGAGTATCTGTGACGTCATTATGATAAAAAGATACCTCTGTGTGCCAGTTTTGAAAAACAAAATGAAAATATAGCAAAAACCTTATTAAATAGCGAGAAGTTAATGCATAGCGACATACCAAACTATTAGAATATGTTGTCAGGTGTTACAAAAATAGAATAAATTCATTATGTTTATTGAGTACTGCCAATATATTAAACCTTTTATAAAGACTTTTTAACTCTGCGCCTTAGTATTTAGTCCACCCTTAACCCTGATTACGGTCTCCAATCGACAAGCCTCTTGCATTCTTCTGTAGTTATCGATTGCCTGGTTGTCATCAAACACCTCTTCAGTTCACTCAGTGTTCCTGGTTTACACGTTTGGATTTTCCGTTTAGCAATATTCCAAAGATCTTCCATCGGATTAAGATCGAGAGAATTAGTTAGTCATGGTAGTACTTCAATTTAATTTCATGAGCATCAAACCACGCAGATGTTGCACGAGCCACATGAGCTGGAGCCAAGTCATATTGAAAAATAAATGGTTCGTCTCCATACAGCTGTTCTGTAGACGCCAACATGAAGTATTCTAAGATTTCTTAATAAACGTGATTATTGAGAGTTCCATTTACAAATGCAAGTGACTCCCACACCATTTGCATTCATGCAACCCCACAATGGGATTTAGGTCATGAAAACCGAAAATTAAGCCGAAGTTAAATGCGAAGCAAAAGAGAAGACAAATATCCTGCTGCAAAGAAAGAGTTGCATGGACTGCAAACGAGTAGCAAAAAGTGCTTTTTTCAGACGAATCAAAATTTTGTGTCATTTGGTGACAGGGGTCCGCGCGTTTGGCGAAGAAAGTCTGAAATGTATCGTGAAAGCTGCCTGAAGCGATCGGTCAAATTTACGGCGTGTGTGTTAGTGTATAACTTAAAGGTGTATTACCTAAAGGTATTATGAGGTCATGAGTCATTTGAGACAGTATTCCATTTTTTGGTCCGGAGATGTAGAAATGTTATCAATAGTCTTAAATAAATTATGAGAAGATGGCCTTGAATGTTTGATAATAAAAACTGTAAAGAAAGTATAATATATTTAGAGCAAGCTTTATTTCTTCCTTCTGAGAAAGAAAGGGCTCATACAGTTCTTTCTATTTAGTTAAAATATATCTTTGTAGTTTTAATAACTTTAAGGAAAATATTTACCAATATTTTAGCCTTTTCTCATAACATGAACACAAGCGTAATACCAAAGACATATTTTCCATTATCAATGGGGTGAACCGAATTGCTCACATTCCAGACCAGAGAGAAAGTCATTTCAGTTACAATCAACTGCGCACAGACTCATTATAATCGGAAGACATGCCAAGCGAGACTTAAGGGATCCACTCTTATACCCTTCATGGAATGAATGAAATCTAAAAGCTACAAAATGCTTAAATTGATTTTAGACTGATACGTGATTTTTTCTTGGAACAAAGTTCTATTTTCGTTTCTTAACAAATTAAGAAGAGACAGTTTAAGTGGATTTCGAATGTTTTGCCTATTACGAGGCTGAATTTTGCTCCCGTGGGGTTATATTTTTTATATTTTAAGCTGTCTTAAAAGCTGTTTAATAATTCAGTCTGCAAAAGATAAAAATTTAACCAAAAAAAAATTAAAATTAGGAACCCTCATTCTGGATATTATTTATTTATTTCACAGATTATTTCCCTTGCGGTTATAGTTCTTCACATATTAAAATGTCTTGGAAGTTATTTCATAATTCTGTATGTGCATAATTAATGCAATAGATAAAAATTTTCGGATCATCTGACGATCAGGGCCCCAGCCTTCTATAGTTAGCCTTATAAGGCTAACTAACGAAAATATCACGACCTAACCTAACCAATCGTTAGGTCAACTGTACGCCCTTGACGATTGGTTAGGTTAAGTCATGATATTTACGTTAGTTAGCCTTATAAGGCTAACTAACGAAAGCTGGGAGCCCTGACTTCAGGTGATCCTTTATTTGCTCTTGGAACTGAATCTCATAAAATTATAATATCGTTCAGAAAGAAAGAATTAAATATTCATTGCGCGCAGTAATATGTTGACTAAACTTAAAGTCATATCCTCTATTTAACCTTTTAAACACTTCGGGAATAACATGCTAACGTAAAAATTGTAGATCATTTTAATATTGCTTCCCAGGAACCTCTCTTTAACATATTGCTTCCCAGTGTATATCACTTTAACATATTGCTTCCCAGTGTTAATCACTTTAACATATTGCTTCCCAAAAATAAACATTGCACAACCAATTACAGTTACATTACAATAGTTTATAATATTTAGAGATTAGCTAGTCGAGAAAATGTAAATTTATGGACAACTTAACTTTTATGCTTTGCCATTTTTTGTGAATGTAAAATATTTGGATCACCTGAAGATCAGGGCCCCCAGCCTTCTTTAGTTAGCCTTATAAGGCTAACTAACGAAAATATCACGACCTAACCTAACCAATCGTTAGGTCAATTGTACGCCCTTGACGATTGGTTAGTTTAGGTCATGATATTTTCGTTAGTTAGCCTAGATTACCAACCTCTTTCTAACCAACCAACCTTTCTCTTTTTAACATATTGCTTCCCAGTGTTAATCACTTTAACATATTACTTCTCAGGAGGGATCACTTTAACATATTGCTTCCTGAATGCTTTGGGAAGCAATATGTTAAAGTGATCCAAAATTGTTGTTGTTATTGTTGTTGTTGTTGTTGTTGCAAAGAAAATGAAATAAATATTCTTTTCTTTAAAAAAAAATAACATGTGAAAAATAATGACCATCTGCACACGTTTTGATACAAACAAATTTCTTTATTAAATGAGGTTTTTCGTCCACTTTTCTTCACTCTTCTGACCTGAGTATTGGTCTGACTCATCATAAGTGAGCATTATGACAAAATAGTATTCCGAACATAGTGTCTGGTGAGTTAGGGATCAATATATCACGATAGGATAGTGTTTTATTTGTATATAATTTAGTGGTGGACAGGATATCCGCATCCGCATCCGCACTTCTGACTGTGGATGTTATGCGGATATTACCTCTAATAAATTATGCAATTTACAATTAAATTAGCTTATAAAGTAGCTTATAAGGCCCAGTCATGCACATTTCATGTAAAGTATTAATTATTTATTAATGAACAAACAAATATATAAACCTCAAAGTATAAATACCTGGTAACACAGAAAATTGAATGAAACTTGTTTCATTGAATTTTCTGTGGCTGAAACTCTTGAGAAAGTTATTATTTTATCATAATGAAAACATTAATATTAATTTTAATTCTTATGTATTGCCTGCCATATTAGTAATATCACGAAATTTGAAAAAATTGTCATATATTCATAATTCTATATTATAATGATATATTAACTAAATATCCGCATCCGCATCCGCTGATATTGAAATTAATGATCAGCATCCGCAGATGTTGAAAAACTGACATCCGGTCTACCACTAAATATTATATATATATATAATTATATAATATATATATATACAGGGTGGGCGGAAAGTAGCTCCCTATTTGGATTGGTAAAAAAATACGTATATTATCCATTTATTTCAGAAGAAATAATATGAAAAGGTAGGCATACATGGTAGGTTTTCTCTAAAATTCAATGTGGGCTCCAACTCTTTCCACCAGCTTCTGGAGCCGCCCAGGAATGGCGTCCACTGACTTTAGCAGGAACTCCGGCGGGATGGAGGACATGACTTCCCGAATTCGGTCCTCCAGTTCTTCCAATGTCCTCGGTTTGGTGCGGTAGACTTCTTCCTTTACCCACCCCCAAAGAAAGAAGTCGCACGGTTACCGCTGAAAAACGGCAGAATCGGTTCAGTGTAACGGGTGTGGTGTGGTATGACCTCAGATCAGGTTGTGGGCCCGTTCCATCTGCGCAACACCATGAATGCTGAGCGGTACCTTGCTATGTTGCGAAAACGAGGTCTGGCCGGTTGTCAGCACATGGGAGAACATCGACGATCTGATATTTATGCAAGATGGCGCCCCTCCGCACTTCGCTCTTGTTGTCCGTGAGTGGCTGGATGCCCACTTCCCTGGGCGTTGGATGGGTCGTCGTGGTCCACATCAATGGCCAGCCAGGAGCCCCGACTTGACACCGTGCGACTTCTTTCTTTGGGGGTGGGTAAAGGAAGAAAGTCTACCGCACCAAACCGAGGACATTGGAAGAACTGGAGGACCGAATTCGGGAAGTCATGTCCTCCATCCCGCCGGAGTTCCTGCTAAAGTCAGTGGACGCCATTCCTGGGCGGCTCCAGAAGCTGGTGGAAAGAGTTGGAGCCCACATTGAATTTTAGAGAAAACCTACCATGTATGCCTACCTTTTCATATTATTTCTTCTGAAATAAATGGATAATATACGTATTTTTTACCAATCCAAAATAGGGAGCTACTTTCCGCCCACCCTGTATATATATAGATATTTTTTTTTTTTTTTTTTAAGTTCGGGAAGAACCGATTCGCCTCTATTTAAAAGGGCATATCTCGGCGGAAAAACAAAGAAAAAGTGAGAGGAAAGACAGAGGAAAAAGAAAGGGTGGAGGGGACAGTCGAAGTGGAAAAAGACCAAGGATGACAAGGACTGCAGGGTCGAGCCCCATCATCCTTGGGTGCTAGGGCCGGGAGGGCGCACGTGAAACCTCCAGGAACAAGCACGTACAAACGAGCACAAAGAGCACTCAAGAGCACGAGCTTAGAACCCCCTTGCGGGGATATATATAGATATACTGTATATATACACAGTATATACATTATATATATATATACACAGTATATACTGTATATATATTCAAACAATTCACAAACAGCACGTGATCTTTTTAATAAGCAAGGTTCCCTGTAGTTCCTTGCTTTTATATATATATATTATATATATATATATATATATATATATACTGAAATTATTTTTGCAAACTTAATCCATAATATAAATTACATCTATATATCTTCTGAATATTGAAATCTTGAAGAAAAGGGCTTTTTACAAGTGATTTATTTGTCAAACATATGCGGCCGTTTCTTCCACAAATAATAAAACCCACTCACTGAAATCCTTTGTTCAAACCAACCGAAATTTGTATTATTTCTTGCTTATATTGGTTTACAGTATAAGAAGAATTGAAGAAAATGAATTAAATGTCTGTTTCCTTAAACTTCATTTCAATCCTAAGCAAATATTGAAAGAGGAAAACATCAAAATAAAGTAAAGTTTTGTTGTTAAGACCAATTGGGTTCACTTTCCCTTTCATTGAGGTTCGAAGGCAAATATAAAATTAGTTTCCACCTCGTATCCTTTTGGTAATCTCGAAATAAAGACAATAAAAACTTAATGTGAAAAGTTTTTGGCTGAATAAAATGCAAATATTTATGTTTGTTTATTTACTCGAGCAAATCAAAAGAATATTCTTCGATAAGAATAACGACTCTTTGTCCAAAAATTTTAAACTTTGAAAGAATTTGGTAGAAAAGTTTTGTTAGATTTATTTAAATAATAATATTAAATTTTACATTGTATTTCTTCTGAAAAAGAACCAGTTTATACGTTGTCACTAAACTCCACATTTGGTAAAAGTCTTTATGGAACTCAGGCGTCAAATTGATGCTCTTTGAAAACTGTCCGCTGCGTTCCTTTCAAAACTGAGAATAGATAGTGTTAAATATTATCAATAAAAATCAATATACATCACCTATTCATTCTCTTTCAAAGGAGCGGATGTATGGAATGCCCCTCCTATAAATATCAAACGGGCTTAAATGTATTCACATATCAGTAAAGAAATACTTCATATGCTCCTACAGATGTATAAGTTCACTACTGCCATTTAAGTTCCCATTCTATAATTAACTATCTAAAATATGCTATAAATGGATGTGTGCAAATAAATTTTACTGAACTGACAAAATCATATATGACTATAACTTAAAAACCTGTAAACGCGCACGTTTCATTAATAACTGGAAACAATTCGCTCGCAAAATTAAATTAAGTTAAAGTTCTGAGCATCAAGTTAGTGAACAAATTAAATTTCAAAAGCCACATACAACATATCGAATGGAAAATATCTACATTAGATTTCTCTGCATTATATTCAAACTCAGAAAAAAGCAATTCACCAAAAATGCTCTCCTTATACTATATTACTCATTTATTTATCCACATTTACAGTCTGGAATTAAAGCATGGGGTAGTACAAAAAATTACATAAGATATCCGCTAGAAGTAATCCATAGAAATGCTTACGAACCCTCTAAAACAGTGATAACAGACAATCCCATACCTCTCCAATGTTCAGAGATTTAAATATTCTAAAAATTAATGACTTGTATAAACTAACTGTCAGTACCAGTATGTATAAAGTTGCTAATAATAGATATTATACTTCGCCCATTCACAGGACGATTACTCCTCATCATACTAATCATAATCATTATATAAGGCCTTCCCAAAAATTTCAACACAAACCAAATTATTCAATGCCAAATTGCAAGAAATACTCTCTCCTACAAAGGAGCAGACATGTGAAACTCTATACCTATAAATGTTAAACAAACACCATCATTAATTCGTTTTGTAAGTCGCTAAAGCAACATTTTAATTATTAATGTACACATCCCAGTTGCATATATATATATATATATGTATATATATGTGTTGTGTGTGTGTGTGTGTGTGTGTGTGTGTGTGCGTGTGCGTGTGTGTGTGTCTACTGCAACTTGTAAATGTCACTAAACATGAAATTGCAGCCTCTTCTTCAAAAATTACAGACAGCTATTATACAGGGTGAGCGAAAAGTCCCTGTGAACCTGTCCACTTCCAACACAGTGCAGGTACAGGTTCACTACACTTCTTGCAGTGTACAGGGACTTTTCGCTCACCATAATATATATATATATATATATATATATATATATATATAATTCAGTTGTTTAAATCGGGTGCAATCACAACTTACATACGATAAATTATATTTGAAATTTCATTATATTACGAATATAGTACTAATGTCTTATTTATCTGTACGAGTATTCCTATTACTATAAGAAATGTATCATTTTTTCATTGTAATAAATATTAATTATTATTGGTATGTCAACATGGACTGTTTACCGGTATGTTTACTACTTCTGTTTTTTTAATTACTTCTAAATTATCTGAATTAATGCAACTTTTTATTTTCCATTATTTCTATTTATTTTCCAATTATTTCCATTTATTTTCCATTATTTCTATATATTTTCTTATTTTCTTTTGTAAAACTGAAATGAATCTCAAAGATTTTTGCTTGAAAGAGCTGTCATGCTTCCCAACGGCAGATTCATATAAGATTACTGTAATTAGACTACTTGCTGCTAAACAAAATTAAACGTTAATGCCAACATTGTGTAAACCTATGTGATGTGATGTATACCTTATGTAATGTATTCTTCTTGAATAAAGATTGTTTGTTTGTTTGTTAATATTATTTAGTACTTTTATTTCATAATTTATCATAATTTTTTATTCATTAATAATTTATTTTCTACTAAATGTACACCTGACCATTTTATTTAAAAATTGCGTAATCAAATACTACTTTTGCAAATTTTTGCTCTTTGTTTATTATTATTATTATTATTATTATTATTATTAGATATTTATAATAATTATAATAGTAGAAATTTACAAACTAACATTGCCTCATATACGAGTATGTATGTATTCAATCAATAATACTGCACCAGAACTCACCCAAAACAAAATATTAGCTTCCCAAACAACACCGCCATAACACAAGACAATCAAACACGTACATCAGAAAATCGAATTACGCTCTAGATTGAGCGACTAGATTCTTATCCTCTACAGGACGAAACAATTGGAACACCTTTGATCAAGAGATAAAACAATCTAGAAACATTAAAATTCTTTTTAAAAAAAAAAAATGAAAAACAAATTCATCAAATCATACAACCATAATGCTGTATTCCTCCCCCCCCCTGGTCTTATTTCTATAACAAAAATTCAACTATATTCTTATATAGTCTTATTTCTAAGGGCGTTAGAAAAGTCATGTGCAGTAGAAGACGTGTATGAATATTTGTAATAAAAGTAATAATATTGATTTTTGTTTCTTTCCAGGTTGATCTGTTGACCATGCTGTCGATGGACGAGTGTATCTTCTTAATTGAACATAGCATCTAAAGGAGCTCATTTCCAACATTCTTTATAGACATATACAATGGATCTTGTGAAGCTGTATTACTTTTAATAAACGTCTTCTACTGCACAGTGACTTTTCTAACACCCTGTATAATAATAAATTAGTTTATATATCTATAGAGCAAAACAAAAAATAATAATAAATGGTAAAATAAAACCAAATATGTGCAGGTCAAGGTATCTAAGGTTGTTAAGCTATCTATTAGCAAGGTAATTAATATTCGATGACACCCTGCCAAGACAAACTCTTTCGTCCTTTGTCTTTCTATGGTACGTTTTCTTCCTGTTGGAGATTCGCTTTCATTCAGCCTGTCCGAGGAAGGGTGACCGCTCCAACCCCCCAAACTATCATCCAATGTTTTGATTTCTTGCCTTTCTAAAGTTTTTTAATCTATCCTCAATAGGAAGATTCTTAAATACCTTTCGACTCATCATAATCTTCGTTCGACAGTATTGGGTTCCGCAAGAGATGCTCTATGGTGATCTTCTTGCATATTTCTCTGACTCTTGGTCATCCTCATTTCGGGATTTCGTTGAAACCTTTGCTATTACGCGAGAATATCAAACCTTTTGATAGAGTCTGGCACAAATCTTTAATTTCCACACTTCTCTCCTTCGGTTTCTATCCTTCTATCTGTGCCTTCATCTCTGATTTCCTTTCTGGTCGGTCTATAGATGCGGTTGTAGATGATCACTGTTCTTCTCCTAAAGCTATTAATAGTGGTGTTCTTCAAGGCTCTGTCCTGTCACCCACTCTTTCTTTTTCTTTTATTTGTTAATAATCTTTTAAGTCGCATTTCCTGTCCTATCCATTCCTATGCCAATGATTTTACCCTTCAGTTCTCTCCCGCTTCACAAAGCGTCCCTCTCAAGGGGTCAGGTGTACTATTCCGGCTCCATGGTTTCTTCACCCCCACTCAATTCTCTACAGGGGTCTTGTCCGCTCCTGTATTGTACTCTCCTCATGTGTGGGGTGGTTCAACCCACAAGCTCTACTTAACAGGATGGAATCAAAGGCTTTTCGTCTCCTCAATTCCCTGCCTCTTACTAACTGTCTTCAATTCCTCTCTCTTAGCCGTAATGTTGCCTCACTCTCTCTTTACTATCGCTATTATAAACGGACACTGCTCTTCTGAACTCTCTAACTGCATGCCTTCTCCTTTAAGGAGAGCCTGGAGTACCAGACTTTCGATACATTTTTATTCCTTTTCCTTTTCTGTCCAACTTTCTAATGTAAGGGTTAATCGGTATTTTAAATTTTTCATTTACTCAGCCAGTCAACTCTTGAACAATCTTCCTCAATCCACCTTTCGTCCTGTCTATGACCTCCACTCTTTCAAACGCAGAGTGTCCAGGCATTTCGAACCCTTTCTATCTTGATTTTGGCTCTGTTCTTCTTCTATAGAAGGAGTGTTTTTGTGGGCATTCGCCCTTGGCACCTCTTTCCTGCATAAAATAATTATATAATAACTATTGTACAAAACTTCACTATTCTGCATTATCTAGTAAGATTTAGCATATAACTCCATTCTTCCAATAAAGCATAAAATTTCCTTGTCGATGGAAGTTCTATGCTACGTAAGAATATTAAGGCATTATCGTCCCATTTATCTGAATGTAGAATAGACATATACTGTGTGTATTTACTATGTATGTGGGTCCGTATTTATGGGTATACATACATGTACAATTGTACATGCATATATATATATACAGGGTGTCCCGTAAGTCTGGACCCATAGGGAAAAATAATAAAATTACAAAATAGTCCAAAAATTTATTACATAATCTGTTCAAAGTGTCCGCCGTTGTGTCGCACACATAGTTGAAGACGCAATCTCCACTGCGACAGCACTTTCTGAATCACAGTCGCAGAAATTTCTTGACACGCCTCCACAATGCGTGCTTTAAGGTGGAAAATGTCTGAAGTTTGACCTCGTACACTTTGGCTTTCAAGTGGCCCCACAAATAAAACTCCAGCGGAGTAAGATCATAATAAAAAAATAATAAAAATAATAATAAAAATAATAAAAAAATATATTATAAATAAATTTTTGGACTATTTTGTAATTTTATTATTTTTCCCTATGGGTCCAGACTTACGGGACACCCTGTAATATATATATATATATATATATATGTGTGTTGTGTGTGTGTGTGTGTGTGTGTGTGTGTGTGTGTGTGTGTATGTATGTGTGTGTGTGTGTGTGTGTGTGTGCGTCTGTATGTCTATGTATGTATGTATGTATCGATATGTACATATGTGTGTGTATATGTGTGTATATATGTATGTATGCTTCCTGTAGCAACTGAAATCTATCATTAACACGTATAAATAAAATAAATCTAAAAATTGATATCATTATTGTTGCTGTTGTTACTATTGTTTATGTTGTTTATTTACTACGCTACGTATACTTAAGAATCTATTAACTGTCGCACAATTATTATATGTATAGGTATATGTATGTTAGTATATGTTATTCTGTACACCTACTGCATGCCTTATATAGGTAACAAAGAACAAGAAATTATTATTGTTATTATTATTATTATTATTATTTTTATTATTATTATTATTATTATCATTATTATTATTATTTTATTACTTGCCATTTACACGTCTCTTATGCAAGAAATGAACTGAAACCCATTGATTTTGCCCAAAAAGCTTCCGTGCTTTCAACGGCATATTTAGATTAGAATACTGTGAATATATTAATGCCATATCAGAGATCTAAATTTTACAGAAAAAAATTGAAAAACATTGTAAAGCCTTTTCTAAGTTGCATTCCTTTCCTGAAAACAGGTTTATGTTTTGTTGAAATCTAAATGTACTTTACAAAATTCAGAGTATTTTAAGATACGCTTTTAGTAAACCGAAAGTTGATAAAATGGCCCATTTCATGGTAAGATCAGTCCTCAAAAATCTAAAGAAGAAAAACTTTTCACATTACTTTCATTCTGCTAAGTGTACTTTGCAAAATACATTATGTACTGAGTACACCTCGTTTTATTTCTATTCTCACTCTTAAATTTTATTCAGCAGACATCTTTATTCAGCAGACATCTTTTTTAGAGAGCTTGTATGAACAGCAACTTATATAAAGCAGAAATTAACAAGGTTTTTCTAATACGCCAAATTTGATTATATGACCTTTTATATTAATTCCAGTGCTTGGAGAGGTTGAATAATGGAATCAAGTTTAAAATATTAATTCGAGAATTTAGTTTATTTACTTTGAAAGGCCAAATTCATCAAAATTCAAATTTCTCATAATTCCTCATAAAGGTAAATCAAAAACTCGGAAGCATTGTTAGCTTAATTTCACTCATATTATTATTATTATTATTATTATTATTATTATTATTAGTATTATTATTAGTATTATTATTATTATTTTAGTATTATTATTAATGAAAAATGCTAAACAAATTATGACCAAAAAGAATCATGAAATTCAGTTCCGGAACTACTTGTAGTGTGAATAATTTTAAAAATAAATGTATGGCTGTATCTCATCACAGTATCTCATCTCCACTTTGCCATACTTACATCTTTTGATCTCTCAACTTTACCTTCTTCAAACACAGGATACGCTGTGGCCACGTCGCACTGTTTCCCGTTCGAACAGCAAGGTTATGCGACGCTGGATCTGTTCAGAAGTTGGATGGCTGACCGTCCTCTGCGCACAGAACAGATAATGTAACTACCCGCAACTAGATGCCATGTAAAGCTGTAGGTCTCCTCCTGCAAATGACCTTTTTCGTGCAGGTTAAATAACCCCAAACATTATTATTATTATTATTC
This sequence comes from Bathynomus jamesi, assembly GCA_023014485.1. Lineage (NCBI taxonomy): Eukaryota > Metazoa > Arthropoda > Malacostraca > Isopoda > Cirolanidae > Bathynomus > Bathynomus jamesi. The sequence continues at coordinate 88,205 of JAJOZX010006805.1, read as the reverse complement.
AAACACTAACATTTCGAGTGAATAAGTATACAGCTTCCTAAAAAAAAGATACAGGAATTAAGACATCCGCAATCATGGCAACTAACGCATTGGAGGATTAATTAGCTCGGTAAGTGGCAAATGCATGGTCAGATATACGACAAGGAATGAATAAAAAAAAATTCTCAGGGGCTGAAATTACAAGGAATTACTCGTATTGTGACATTTTGGAGAAAAGTGCATTGCCAACATTGATGGAATTTTCTGGTGTCAGCACGACAACGACCCTTGTCACAAAACTTGATGATTTGAGTAGAATAAAGCTGACAACATGTCATAGCTTACTCAGGACCCATGAGGTTAGTCCATTAGAATACGTCTAGGATAGTGTTTCTCAACCGGATTTGCCCCATGACCCCCGTGTCAGGGTCTTAGGTCGGCGAACTCCTTATCATCCTTCAGGGGTAAAGAAACTCACGAAGAAGGATTTTTTTTTTTCCGCACAAACTACGACCCGGGCGTCACGAGCCACCATTTGAGAAACACTGCTCTAGGATGAACAGGAGTGGTGCATCAAAATCAGATTGCCGAGACCAACTTCTCTCGCCGCACTGTAAACTGCACTGCAAGAAGAATGACGCAATATCCTTCCTGAAACCTATTAAAATTGGTGGAAAGTATTCCTGAGAGGATTGAGGCTGTTATCAAGACTAAGGGTTGGCCTCCACTGCATTAAATACATCATGGATAGTTTGTTTTATTTACGTTATCCCAGTACTTCTGGTAGTACATAGTACATGTGCTTAAAAATGTGTTTTAACTTAAAACACTAATTTTACAGTAAAGCAATAAACAATTAAGTTGTTACCAATTTTAATGAAGGAGACGCCAGTCCTCTCGTCTCATCCGAAATAATTTGGAAAAGAAAATATTTCTTTTATAAAACTTTCGATGTACATGAAGGTTCGAGCGTTTTCATATTCAAACTTTTGTGGAAGTGATTGAGAGAAAGGACATTGAGAGAAATAACATTTTGTCTTAGAAGTAAATGTTGCTTTAAAAGTGATCGTATCAAAGCAAATTAATGAAAATTTTCAAACTAATAAGCAGTTAGTTTCGTAATGTATTGAATTTTAACTGTACTTAAGAAATTATTTACTGTATGTTGTTTTGTACCATGAGTAGCGGAAAGAAGTTCGCCGAAATTAATTTAAAAAAAAAAAATAATTACAGAATTTTCCCTCCTTATTTTGGATTTTCTTTTTAATGAAAAAACTTGTTAAGCTTTTTAAAATCTTTCGGACAATTTCTTTCCTCAACTGTATGTTTGATGATGACAGCTACAGAACGTTTCGCTTGTACCTTTATGTACTCGTACAATAATACAGTATTGTGACTTTAATGAAGTTATACTGTACACTACGCTATAACTCATATCTGTGTTACTGAATCCTTTCTGAGTATGTCATTATTTCATTAGCTAGTTTGCAGTTAAATTTTGTAATTTAGTGAAGAGGCTTGTAAAATATGTCCCCCTTTGTTCTTTCTTCCCGTTTTGATGCATAAATCGAAATTAGAGAGTCGATTTGGTCCTATTTCGTTTTTTATATTCTTTTAACACGTAAGTAAAAACTAAATTATTTTTAATTCCAAGTCCGAATCACGAAAAATGAAAATTGAATTATTCTGCATTTACTTAAAGGCTCGTAGAAAAGAGATTAGTAAAATTCCGTGAGTGGGTACTCGTAAATACCAGCGCAATAAGGCGGCCTTTGTTTTCATTTTGAATTAGGGACACCCGCAACAGTTTCGTGTGGAATAGGATCATAATAAATAGGAAGGAGTACTCTCCGTCCATTACTTTTTTCTTCAATTGATTGATGAAACTCTGGAGGGAAAAAAATGTAAAAATATATCAGACGATGAGAAAATAAATACAGTACTAATTCCATTTCTTATTTTCGGTTTCTTTTTCTATATAATATTAATAATGTGGTCCTCTAGTTAGAAAATAATATATATATACAGTATATACATATATATATATGTGTGTATATATATATATATATATATATATATATAGAGAGAGAGAGAGAGAAGAGAGAGACAGACAGACAGACAGAATATTTTATAAATGCGCTTGCTCTCATGCACATATATTTTGCTTTTGTGCTTCTTGTATATACAATTTCCCATTCAATTTGTCCCGTGATATTTTCCAGAGAATTTATTTTTTTACGTTAAAGGGGAAAAAAGGTTACAAAAACGGCCAAAAAGGGTGGAAAATAAGTAAAACAAATGAATATAAAATACAGAAACTATAAACTGATATTACAAAATTCACTCACTTCATAACTTCTCTTATGATCATTATTGCATTCAACATCTCACATAGATTTAAAGAGATATTATAAAATTTACTCACTTCCCTTATGATCATTATTGCCTTCATCATCTATATCTTCATCTTTATATCTAAAGTAGGGGTTCTCAAACTTTTTGTCACTTCGTACCCTCTGATTCATCAGGCAATCAGCTCGTACCCCCATTAGTAAGAATTCACATAAGATACAGAAATATCAATAATAAATGCTTTATTAAATGAATAAACAACAAACTACATATGTAAATAAAATTAGGGTAGCTATAATTCTTGAAATTTAGTGTGAGGGATGTGCCTGATGTGAGGAAACTAGTTTCTCAATTTTAGGTGTAGCGCTTGACAAGGAAACTCGAAGATCATGTTCCACGTTTAGTCGAGAGCGATATTTAGTTTTTATATTTAACAAAGCTGAAAATCCTTGTTCACGTAGATAAGTACTGGGAAACATTAGCAATGACTTCACCAACGCATTAGCTACAGCAGGATAAGACTCGCTCATTTTGGACCAGAACTTGGTCCGCGGAAGAGTTTCAAATGCATCTCGGCTGTAGAAGTCATTCACCAACTCAATAAATTGATCCTGCGAGTCTTCTACGAGTAAGTGCACGTCAACGATGAATGGATTTCTTATCAATTTTAAATCCAATTTGTTTAATTCTGGAAAATATGACTGGAACTCCAGCAGCAGAAAGGAAATATACACCAACACTAGCTGAGTCATATGAATTTTATCATTTTCCTCATTATTCTCAAGCGCATCGCTAAGATGCTCAAACATACAAAGGTGTTTGTCTTTCACTTTTGTTTCCCACAGTTTCAGTTCATATTGAATGCTGCAAGTTTGTCCATGAAATCAATCACGGTGGTGTGCTGACCTTGAAGCGATTTGTTCAACGTGTTTAGACATAAGAATATGTCATTTAAGTAGGCTAACTTCATGAGCCACTAGTTATCTAACGATTTTTTGGCAAAATTTAAAGACTTTGTTTGCCGTCTCCTTTAAAGAATTCAGTCAGCCGTTTTCAATGACTCAACTCTTGCTACCACATTTCCCGTGACAGCCAGCGTACCTCGGTGTGAAATAGCCTGACTTCTTCTTCTGCACCAAACTCCTTGCAAAAATGGTGGAAGAGGCGAGTATTGAGGGCATTAGACTCGATAGCATTCACCATATGAACGACATCATCAAGAACTAATCTTAGTTCTGGTGGGAATGTTTTAGATGCCAGAGCAAATCGGTGAATCATTCAATGAAGATGCTTTGAATCGGGGCTCGCTTACTTCACTTTTGCTAGAAATCCCGAATGTTTGCCAAGCATCGCAGGTGCTCCATCCGTTGTGCAAGCACACACATTATCCAAGTCAGTCCCTCGGTTTTGAAAAATTTAAAGACCTCTTAGAAAACGTCTTCTCTCGTAGTAGATTCGAGAGCATGACAAAACCGGAATTCTTCTTTGAAATCTCCGCCATTTGTATATCGCGCGAAGACGAGTAGTTGAACACAGCTGGCTACGTCTGTCGATTCATCGAGTTGAATTGAAAATTTGCTTAAGGGTGCTTCACGCATTTCAGCAACTACTTGGTGCTTGATGTTCTCCGACATCTCTAAGATTCTCCGTTGGACAGTATCGTTTGAAAGAGGCAATAATGCTACCTTATTCTCGGCAGAGTCTCCGATCATACAATGAACTATATCTTTGCAGTAAGGGATAATCAATTTTTCGGCAATGTTGTGAGGTTTTTTCCTTTGCTATTCTTAACGATACCATGTATGAGGCGCGTAATGCTGCCTCGTTTTGTTGGCTAATGCTCCCGGATCGATCAAAACGTGCTCGCTTCAGTCCCGCTTCTTTTCGTTTGAAGAAGGGAACGTCCTTATTAACAAGTTCCGTATGGCAGCCACTTAAGTGTCTCTTGAGGAAACTTGGCTTTAGTGAATCTAATGAGAACATCTTGTTGCATATAACACACTGAGGCAGCTCGATCCCATTTTTTATAATAGATGTGAATCCATACTGTATGTAGTTTTCGTTATACTGACGTTTCTTAGTTGCAGATGCCATTACAATGCCTGTAATTGTAATAAAATTAAAATTATATTATTACTATATGCACCACTATTATATATATATATATTATATATATATATATATATATATATATATATATATATATATATATATATATATATATACTGCTTATAATTGTAATAAAATTAAAATTACAATGCAGTAGTTACGTTTTAGGTAACATACATTTTACAAACAACTTTTAACACATGCTAGACGCAATTTTTTTATCAGTTCTACATTTGTGACGTTCATAATAAAAAGTGAAATTTGACCAATCTAATTTTAGTATAATATGAAACTGAAAAAAAAACCACTCATATATGACTCACCAAATTCCTTAGTCAATTTATTTAAAAAAAAAAAAACACTTCACACTGCTACTTTGATAACGTTTATGACGCAGAAATATTCAGCGAGGCTTATATATATATATATATCGCTAAGTAAAAATTCTGGAAGTTTCTGGCAATGAGTGGAATAAACGTTTTCAAATTTTTTAGAATATTCACTTGAATTATGTTGAAATAAATATATATATATATATATATATAGCGTAAATTTTGTCCATTCCTTCCCGTACCCCCAGGAAACCTTAATACGTACCCCTAGGAGTATGCGTACCCGAGTTTGAACTTTGAGAACCCCTGATCTAAAGAGATATAAAATTTGCTCACTCCCCTTATGATCATTACTGCCTGCAGCATGTCACGTAATGATCTAAAAAGATATTATAAAATCTATTCACTCCCCTCATGATCATTATTGTCTGCAACAACTCGCGTAATGAGCAGTGATTCAAGTTTGTGAGCGGACGACCTTTGGTTCATTCACAGAAACGTAAACACTTTTGGGGCAAGTCTAAAAGACTCGAGAAGCGAACTGTCGAGAAGAGAATCTGGGCGAAGATGAATGAAAGGATTCTCAGAGAAGACTTTCCTCCAGTTTCCAACATTCACCAAAGGAACACGACAATTAAACTGATTTCGATCTAAGATCTCAGAACAACGAGGATCCTTTCCGTATAACTTTGAACCTAATTTGGAATGATGAAATGCAAAGGGAAAATGATAGAAAGGGCCTTAAATTACCTTATTAGTTCCTATCATCGGAGTAAAATCAAAATATTTTGACTATTCGATTACAATTATTTATGAATAAAGGAGAGGATTATGATTATAATAGTGGATTACCATTCTTCAGTAATATGGCTCTAAATAAATCACATTTAGGATTTAGAATTCAGTCCATAAAGTTTATATAATTTTAGGAAGTTATTAAAGATGTACGGAAACGTTTCGGACACCCTGTTAATGCAATTTTTCATCGCTTTTATTTTCTATGACAATTTGCTTTCAATGTTTCAAATTTGTTTAAAAAAATTACAACATTATTTTTACTTTTCTTAAAAATTTTGAAGAGAAATTTATTTTTACTTACTGAAATGCAAAAATTTTGTATGAAGAAGCTCACCTCACTCAAAAAACACCTGTCCACCTGAATTTAATTAGCTGAATGACTGCAAAAGCAATTCCTGAAATGGACTACGTCGTGACTCGCCACCAGTGATCATCGCTTCCCGTCCATTAGCGAAGTTAAGCGACATTTGGGGTGGGTAGTAGTTGGATAGGAGACCATCCTCTACGTCCGGGTTATGTAGTGACACGTGAGTAGTATAGCCGCAAAAGGGGAGAGTGCAGGAATGTTGCAGGTTATTATGTAATGTTGCAAAGGGGGTGGGGGTTGTTGCAAAGGGGGTTGTTGCAAAGGGGGGTGGGGGAAAACTTGGAGGCGGCGTTATCCCCCAAGAGAAAGGAGGAGGAGGAGAAAGGAGGAGAGGTGTTCACCTGGCAGAAGCCAAGTGCACACTAAGACTTCCAGCCGGGCTGGCGTTGTTTTATAGGCTCCTAATCAGCCAGTTGGCGTAAATGGCTTGAGTTGCCAGATACCATTGTATACATTTTATAGACTCCTAATCAGCCAGTTGGCTGGTTGTCAGATACCTCTTTTTAGCAGTATTATTGCATACATTATTATTATAGACTCCTAATCAGCCAGTTGGCTGGTTGTCAGATACCTCTTTTTAGCAGTATTATTGCATACATTATTATTATATACCCTAATCAGCCAGTTGGCTGGTTGCAGATACCTCTTTTTCCATTGTATCCATTTATATAGACTCCTAATCAGCCAGTTGGCTGGTTGCAGATACCTCTTTTTAGCAGTATTATTGCATACATTATTATTATAGACTCCTAATCAGCCAGTTGGCTGAGTTGTCAGATACCTCTTTTTAGCAGTATTATTGCATACATTATTATTATATACCCTAATCAGCCAGTTGGCTGGTTGCAGATACCCTGTATTATTGTATACATTATTATAGACTCCTAATCAGCCAGTTGGCTGGTTGTCAGATACCTCTTTTTAGCAGTATTATTGCATACATTATTATTATATACGCCTAATCAGCCAGTTGGCTGAGTTGCCAGATAGCTCCATGTATTCCGAAGACAGAGTTGCCAGATACCATTGTATACACTATTATAGACTCCTAATCAGCCAGTTGGCTTAGAAGGCTTAAATATTGCCAGATACCTGTTGTATACAGAATACCGGTAGTAGAAGGCATAACAATAAACAACATTGCATCATTCTTTTTATTATAAATATATAGAAAATAAATATACATTTGAGGAATATGCGTATAACAGAAATATATACACACAATTATGGATATATATATATATATAATAAAATATACATTTCATATACATTTGAGGAATATGCGTATAACAGAAATATATACACATAATTATATATAAAATAAATATACATTTCATATACATTTCATATACATTTCAATATGTACATAACAGAAATATACACACACACACACAATATGGTGATATATAAATAAAATATACATTTCATATACACTTCAATATGTACATAACAGTACAGGAGAAATATCAAGCAAAATATATATATATATATATATAAACACAAATCAATAGAAATATGCGTATAATCAAAATATATATACAATTCACTTTTTTTTCAAAATACTAAAATCGGTCTTAATCGAGTTTACAATTACATCATTATTGCTCTGCATTACGCAGTCTATGCGGCTTAATAATATTTCACCGCTTAAAGTATAGGGAAACCTGTATTCGATATGAATGGCTTTCATATCGTTCAGTACTATTTTTGTCCCCACTTTACAACCGGTTGGCAAGTCATCTTTAAATACGTCTAGAATACAATCAAAAGCACGCACAAAGAGTTCATCGTTAGCTACATTATTAAACGCAAGTTTATAAGAATGCTTTTCCAATCGAGGGTTTATTTCTACCGACTCGAGCTTTTCAATCGTGAACTCTTCACTCAACATAACGGCAATTGAAATAATCTTCTAAATCGTTACGGCAACTGCGCGTTATATAAAGAAATAGTTCTTCAGGGTGAACGGTGTAGGTGAGCTCAGCCTTGTACCGATCAATTGCTTTGTACCAAAGTTCATGGTATTTCAAAGAGTCTAAACTTTTTAAATAAACATCCAGCACTAGACCATTCTCACCAGTCCTACACTCGGTAAACCCATCGAGCAGAGCAGTGTATGCGTATTCAAGAACTGTATCAAAATAAAGCATATCCGTAACACGCGCGTCTAATATAGGTTTCAGTTTACGGAATCCGACGATTTCAAACATTCTGTCGAGGATGAAACGGTTTCGCGTAGGAATAAGAGCGTTATTATCAGAAGCATTCTTCCACATAGCCTTATATCAATGCAGGCCGATCGTTATTTATACACAACGTACATACAACGGCGTATGAGGGCGCGTCACTAATCTGCTCTCTTCTTGTACCTACGTTAGCAGGTATTTTATAACGATCTTCACACCACTTATCAACTATCACAAAGATTCTATTCATCTCCTCGATACTTAAATAAACCCGTTTGTTTGTCGGTCTACATTCCGTTTCCAGTACATAGCTAATGGTACCGGAATTACGCCTGAACACGCGCAACGATTTCGTCACGGACACATCGTACGAGGCGTTGAGAATGCTGCTCAAAGGAAGTTCCATCGTATTCGAGGAGCGCACGTCTACTCGGTTCAAGCTCTGAGATAACTATGAGCCGTGTGAGGCACAGGCAGGAACGGTTCGACGGGCGGCTGACTCGATGATACGTGAATGGGCATGTTCGTACGACTCGAATTGTTGCACATATTTGTTTTTCCGTTTCGTCACTACCAGCCTACGCACTTTGGATAAGAACTAGGCGCTAATCATCTCCACACTCCGGCGCACTATTTGAGAGGAACATATGCTCATATTTTTCCTTTCTACCCATCAAACGATACTCGTCTCTAAAATCTGTTAAAAACTCACGCATGGCACTAGCCACAACCTCACTATGAACCTCATCATGATATACGTTAATATAGTGATAAAAACCTAAGATTGTCCATGATCACGAGATTCACATTTTCAGACGTAGGGTATGAGTAATCGACATGGTGTAGCATGACGTAATACCGCTTGTCACACCACCCATCCACAAGGCTCATTATCCATACCTGCTGCTTCTCTTCTGCACGCGTTGTTTCTTTTACTTCACGGTGTATGTGAGACTTTATAAAGTTTAGCCCTGCAGCATACTTCAGCACATCGTCTGTGCAACGAAAGCCTTCAACAGTCTCACCAGAACATCCGTAGAGTATTTGTACATCTTGGAACTTCGCACAATCCAATGTGGTTTAAAAGAGGCATAGGAGGGGGAATAGGAAGTTTTTCGGTATCCACCACATCCTCACACTTTACTGAATACCATTTCATAAACGTTGTGCAAGCAATATTAAAGGTAGCCATTTCAATATACGTCTGATCTGAATACACGTCTGATCTCTCGGGCTTACTGCGGTCGACTGACCACGCAGGGACTCCCAGATAGTAGCATGACTCACGCAGTGGGCGGAGCTTAGAACTTTCACCTACACACACACACACACACACACACACACACACACAAGGAGAAAGTGAAACGCTATTTGATTTATTGAGATATTCATATATTTACAAATACGATTCGAGATATTCAAGTTATATATATATATATATATTTACAAATAGATACGATTATATACAAGACGTGTGAGTTAGAAGCATCATTGGTATCCAAAGGTACGGTATCATAGGTGCCAGGTAACTGGTAACGTTTCCTATAGGTGTTACGGCACACCATCGTACCCCTAAGTTCCTTCACGCCTCCCAGCTTCTGCGCCCGAAAATTGTGGGTGCCTACAATTAGTTGGTGAGGTTCCAAACATACTAGATCCTTCAACGACTCAAAGTTAACAACCTCCCGATTCGCATGGTTGAGCGTAATACCCTTTGCCTTCACGATATATTTCATTTCATCCCCTACCCTGACCCGTACCCCATAAGTCTTAGGTCCTGTTGAGATAAAAGAGTCGGCGTATGCACGTCCCCATACTCATCCTTGATCTCATCAGTGAGCTCGCCGAGGAACTCCCCAATAGCGGGCATGTAATCACCCTCCCTCTCTGTGAATATCACGCTATCTGTATCGGCATACAATACTCTCCGCCCAAGAGAATGCAATAGACCCCAAAGTTTTATACGGGCGTAGGCTGTTGTGAAGCTCGCCACAGGTATGTTTGTAACCCTTGAGGTATCTGTGGCAAATTCAGTGTTGTTGTACTTTATTACGTAAGTATTACCTACATTCACGATCTCCATGACCTCTTTATCGGGGGCATTGGCATAATCCCAGACATCGCTATAACTTTGTGCCAAATGAATGTTCCCTCTGCCGGTATTCTGCGCAAATTTTCCCCATAGACTGTTTAGACACAATTTTGCACTAAAGCGCTTGCCAGGATTCTTTACAATTTGGACACGATCAAGTTGTATACCTTCGCGGTCGCGGTAACGTTGAATATAGGCAGACTTTTCATCTTCGGTATCAACTCCTCGCGGATACCCTGATGCTTCAACCTTATCCTTCAAAAAGGCGTTTATATATGGTGTGAAAAGGTTGGGGAGCTTCTGAAACCTCCACACCTCGTGTATCTTCAGTATTCTATAACCATGGCGTACGGCTAGGGCCAGCTCAGGACTTGTATATACGCCTCTGATCTTACGCTGGTGGGGTATATGGTTACATTCGCCGTTATCCTCTTCCGCGCACTTCACGCACAGGGGAAACATGAGCTTGTCGTCGATAACGACAGGTAAGATCGGCATCCATAAATTGCGTGGGGGGAGTACGTCTACGAAAGAGAGCCCAAAGTAATGATCATTCAAATTTTTTGAAAATTCATTGATGGATGGTAGGCTAGGCCCACCAGTTTCTCAGGAGCGCCCACGGGGTACGGATGCTCTTCATCACGTATGGGTATAAAGAACAGAAATCGTAGTAATGGAGCTTCACGCCCGTAGGTGGAAGTATAGTCTGAAAGGATTTGTACGTCCTCCAAACAAGCTATCACCACATTTGAGAGGATCCAGCACCATTGAACGCTTGATCGTTTTTATTTCCTCACGGTATACATCGTCTGTCTCCATCCGTGCATCATATTCATGCTCCCACAAGACTTTGTGAGTGAACTGTGATCCTATAAGTTGATCGCGGGTGCGGGTCGATGCAAGACAGTCGGCAGGAGACCTACCGTGATATCTCCGGTGACTCCGCACTCAGGACGGGGGCATCCATGCCACCAGCAACCGTTAAAGGAGTACACAGTCTTCACACCAGTGACACGGTTTTCACTTAACCCATCAACCCAAAAAACGTCCATTAATCTTAATGGGTACTTCACCCGTGTTGCGGGCGTGCTTTATGTATACACCTGTTTGTTGCTGCAGGTGTATGAGCCAGTAAATAGCCTTGTGTCCGTAACTGCGGGGGTTGTTTCGGTGAATAATGGCTAAGGTGTCTTTAGGCATGAAGTTATTCTTGAACACCGTAAAACATAATGATGCGATGGTGGTTGCGACTTGCAGTGGATCGCATTTGAAACGGGCTATGTACATACTTCTAAAGGCCTGGAAACATACTCTAAGCACGCGCACATCATTCACGCAATAACGCTCACATTCATCAGCTATATTATAAGGGTTACTTTCATTAAAACTGTCGTAGTATCGATCAAAGTCTTCACGTTCATCCATGCAGTCAAAATAATGTTTGGGGGTGGTGGGCCTACGTAGTTTAAAGTCTCGCTGGTGAGGAAAGTGTATGGGAAGTATCCTTTGGAAACTTCAGCTGCTACTCCCATCACCTTGGGTAGCTTTGCTAATTTACAAGGTGTGAATAATAAAGTATCTTTAAATTGTACATTGCCTCTTATCTGCATCTGTATTAATTTGTTGCCTCTTTTCAATGGATCACCTGTAAATATCTCAGAGGATTCGTGTTCAAGCAACTCCTTATAAAGGAACTGCGTGTCAAACTTTGCCCCGTTATGGGCGAGAATATACACAGTCATTTTTTTGAACTTGTCGGCTAACTTGACAATATAGGACACAAATAGTTTCACAGGACTATCGCTGACATTCGTTTTAAAAACGTTTGTCCGTTTACCGCATTTGGGGCACTCGTCACATTCGATACCCATACACTCATCACAGATGGTCTGGCTCACAAGTAAATGTGGAATTACCTCTTTGGTTTCAGCGTTCGTATATGTTTCTATATCGTAGTACACAGTTATACAAGGGTTATTTTTAGGCTTAGCATCTTTCATATAACACACATGCTTTACTCCATCCGCCTTATATTCCTCCTGGCATGTAGGACAGTGAATTACGTCGCACTTGTGCTTAAATTTTCCCCAATTATCCATTGTGTGAAACATACCACATTCACAGATTCTCATTTTCCTGCACGTACCAATTGATTTATGGAGATCAAAGCAGCTATTATTGAAAAATGTGCGTCTACACACATCACAGTCTCTCTTCTCAACTACACGGCTTTCACATTTGGTGCTTTTACACTGCTCACATACCATGTGACATTCTTTACAATGTCTCACTATATCATCCGCAAACTCGAGGCACCCCTTACACAAATCATGATGTCTCCCATATTTTCGACTTTTGTCATAACTCGCGTAAAGCCCCCTTATATTACGGATGGGGAGATACGTTGTCCTGACAATCCTAAAATAAGTAGGGGTTTGTACGATCTCTCACACAGCTTTTAAAAACATACACAGTCCGGCGGCGATCATCCAAACCAAATATAACTATGCGCACATTCATTTCCTGTTCTACCTTTCTCAGCTCTTCAGGACCCATATTACAGTCAAATTCAAGTTCACAGTCTACAGCTAGTTTACGGGCACGCTCAACGATCGTAGGCAGCCAAATTTTTTGAGTCCGTGTATTTTGTACAGTAAACATACGTGCTAAGAGTACTGCTATAAAGCCGCAACCACGATCGACGTTTATATGCCTTCGGTAAATAGTTGGAGAATTGAAGTTAAGAGTGTACGGTATGGCACTATGACCCGCAACACGGAATACACGGTCAATATTTACCGTGAAGTTGTCCATATTGAAGGCTATACTACTTTGGACGGCTTGCATTATACGCCCTAATATATATTCTACATCTTCAGCAGCCAAACGTCTGAACGGTACTATCACCCAATAATCGTCTACATCACCGTCATCTGACCCGAACCCAAAGGACAGACTCGTCCTGACCTCACGCTCGTCGCGATTCTGAAGAGCAAACTCTATAATACGCTCTACTACCCTGCGTATCCCGCGCTCAATTCCATTGCTATACAGGGCTCTAGGGTCGACCCTGACTCTATACCGATTTCTAGTCAAGGCGGGGGTGGGGGCTGCGGCGCACTAACTCGAACGTAATAACATCCTCAACAGAACGGGGGGCGGAATTAGTGGCTATATTAGGTGCTGCTGATGGGGGCCCTGTTGCGTAGGAGGGTTGGGGATCTATTATTGTAGACTTAACAGAACGGGGGCGGAATAAGGGGGTATATTAGGTGCTGCTGCTGCTGGGAGGTTGTTGCGTAAGAGGTTGAGGGTTGGGGTCTGCTGCAACAGGTACGTATTTCGGCCGCTTTATACCTGATGTGGGGTTCTCATACCTCCGCTTTGGACGTGCAACCTGTATCGCTGGTGAGGGTTCAGGGGAGGAGATCACAACTACACTGTCATCGTCATCCGTAATGATAGGGTGCTCTACCTCATCGTCGGTTCTGTGGGAGAAGAAATATAAGGATCAGCACTCAAAATTTGTAATATTTTGTAAATGACCCACTTAGGAGTGTGACGTGTTAGAAATGGACTCTGTAGAAAAATTCAGATTCACGAGCCCATCCACATGTATTATATCTGGACCTACAGGATGTGGTAAAACTGTGTTTATGCTTAAAATCATTAAAGAAAAGGGCGAGATGTTCTCGAAATTTGTGCATAAAGTTATATGGTGCTATTCGACGTATCAATCAGTGTTCAACGAGTACCAAGATGATATTTTGTTCCACAAAGGTGTATATGACGTTAATTCGCTAAAGGGAACTGAACATACAATCATTGTAATTGACGATCTCATGTTGGAGATGGATAAAACGTTTGCCGAGACATTTACAGTATACTCCCACCATCTTAACATAAGCGTGTTCTTCATCAATCAGAATCTATTTTTCAAAAATAGATACATGCGCGATGTGTCGTTAAATACGCAATATCTAGTCTTATTCGCGCAACGTAGAGATGTATCACAAATTGGGGTATTAGCCAATCAAATGTTCCCGAATCAGCGTAAGGAGTTTTTGGAAGTTTATAAAGAAGCTACAAGCACGCGTTACGGATATTTGCTTTGCGACCTTCATCCGCGAAACACGTTTAGAGTGCTTCTGCGAACGAATATATTTCCAAACGAGCCTGAAACGGTGTATATTCCAGAATGACAAAGAGACTAAAGAAATACCATGAATTAATAAAAATCTATCATCGACTGCCCCGGGCAATGCAGCAGATGTTTATTAAAAATATCGACGCCGACTTTTAAAATGCATCTGTGAAATCTGTCTTAACGTTATAAATTGCAATGTATCAATGAAAACCCATCAGAAGGCTCGCCTACGCCGCTACAAGAACATAATACGTACACTCGCTCGTAAAAGTCAAACTGTAGCGAAGAAAAAACGAGTTATTGTGCAAACAGGAGGGTCATTTCTCCCCATCTTATTTTCAGTTTTGGGCCCTTTACTGACTAGATTAATATAATGAAGAAAGTGGTAGTGATTCCCCACGAGGTGTACGCTTCACTGCAAAGAGACACGGATCTAGATCCCCGTAAAAGCAGACTTAAAAGAATGGAAAGCGAATTGTTAGCCCTATTAAACAGTGAAAAAACACCTGATGAGAAAAGAATCTTATACCAAGAAGCTCTGCAGAAATTTCTTCACGAGTACGAAAATTATAAGAGCCCTACGGAGATTCCTGTGGTTATTAGGCACAGCACGGGGGCGATGGCGACATAGGACTGTGTCCGACGATACAACTGATCAACCAAAAAGATTAGCCACACAACATATCGAACATGTATTAAAAAGTACCCTCCCACATACATTGAGGAGTAAAGGCTTAGTCTTTATAATCTATTGAATGAGGATCCCGCCATACAATGGACCGATACAGGGAGATCATTGTGGAAGGATCAAAGGTACAGGGATCGAATATCGTAGACATTGTCCATGATCTGGTGAGAAAGTGGGATAGGCCATCACCATCAGGATGGAAGCATATTAAAGCAAGACTACAACAAATAAATGTCCCTAAAACGTTGATAGGAAATCTGAACAGGTTAAAAGACTTGGAACACGCAACGTCTGTGACACAATTGAAGGCGCCGTCACCCCCTGCGGTAACACCTTTCAAGAGGAGAAAGAAGAGGTTAAACCAACCCTACCCACTGCCTCTAAAATACGCAAATGGCTAACGTATTAACTAAACGTTATTATGACATTTCTGCCCCATCCTCTTACGGCGGCGTAGATAGACTGCACGTTTACGGAGTAGGAAAAAAAGATGTTGAAAGATTTTTGAGGGAGCAGGACGCTTATACGCTTCATAAGCCTGTGAGAAAAAGGTTTAAAACAGCCAAGACAACGGCTTCCTCGATTGATTCTATTTGGCAAGCAGATTTAACAGACATGCAAAGATATTCTGTGTATAACGATGGTTACCGCTACATTCTATTCATAATAGACGTATTCTCTAGATATCTGTGGCTAGTTCCTCTGAAAAATAAATCACCTGAAACAGTTGCTAAAGCCACCAAAACGCTAATGTTAAAAGAAAACAGGGTTCCTGGCTATTTTTGTACGGATATGGGGAAGGAGTTTATAGGCCGTGCTTTTCAGAATATGTTGACAGAGTTTAATATCAGCTATTACACAACCAATTCTATACATAAGGCTTCTTTAGCTGAAAGAGTTCAGCGCACCATAAAGGAACGCATGCACCGTTATTTTACACATAAAAACACATACAGATTTCTAGACATTCTGGAACCATTGGCATCATCCTACAACCGCTCACACCATCGCACGATTGGGGCAACACCTAACGAAGTTTTAGAAAGAGGTACGCTCCCGAGAAGAGATGGACCACCACCACCACCACCACCACCACACTCTGTGCGCTTCAAAATCAATGATTATGTAAGGCTGTCGCGTTCGGGGAATAAATTCGCAAAGGGTTTTGAGCAAGGATGGACACGCGAGATTTTTAAAGTTAGGGCTGTGAGACCTAAAGGTGTGATAATGATGTATTACATTGAAGATTTGAATGGGGAAGAAATCTCAGGAGGCTTTTACCGCGAGGAATTGCAGAAAGTTGCGTTTAATTTAGAAAAAAATGTGTTTAAAATTGAGAAAATTTTAGGAAGCAAAGGTTCAGGAAGGAGAAAAATGTACCTGGTGAAATGGCTAGGGTACCCAGAAAGCTTCAACACCTATATAAAAGCTGATGCAATAATGAAGCTTAAATAGTATGCAACATGGCTCCTAACCATTTCTACGTCACACTCCCGTCCTCCTCGTCCCTGTCTGTACACCCTAACAACACGCTAGCCAACTTTGTAACAGAACTCCATGGGCACATTGAATTGGGTCGTGATTCGTATGAGGTGGGGATATGCGAAATTCAGCTGGACACCGTCTTTTTAAATATTGAACATGAAGAAACCGTTTTTACGATTCTTAGAGACATTGACGAGTGTGAAAAAGCTGGGGTAGCTATGGATGAAACTATGCGCATCGCTTGGACTAAGATTGCACGGTATTACAGTACAGAAGTAAGACTAGGGCCGGGTCAATATGGTTCGGCCGAGGATGTTGTGAGAGGCTTAAACGTAAGTTTAAGAAACTCAAACCTTACGAATGATTTAGTATATGAAATCGTAAACAACCCTGCACATACACTAATCCTAAAATCAAAGACTAACAGATGTCTTAAAGAACATAGAAAGTTCAAAATTCTAACCAACGGCCGATATAGCGCAGCCTTCCAAAGAGACACATTTCACGAGACACAGTATAACTTGTCCAGATTAATGTATCAATTGAAGATGGAGAAATTGGCTGAAAGGTCCCCAGACATGTGCTATATTTACAGTAATATAGTGGAGCACCAGTTTGTTGGGGATACCCAGGCACGCCTGCTGCGCATTGCTCACATCCCCAACCATAGAGGAAGGAGTTTGAGTATTACATATGACAGACCCCATTATGTGAATGTCGCAACTAATTTAATAACCAATATCACAATATATATAAGAACGATTGAGGGCGAAAACTTCCCATTCGGTAACGGGAGCTTAACAGTGAAGCTACACTTTCGACGCACTGAGTTATAATGGATAGAAAGCCTTTCACCGTCTATCGAGGGATGCGATACCAGCGCGGTAGTGGACTTGGAAGAGGCGGCGGGAAGAGGAGGTCCCCGAAGAAGGGGTCACGTGGTATTTAAACGTAAAAGGCTATCAAAAAGAAATGCTGTAAGCGAATGAAACCTATGGTTGAACCACTTTTTTGAACTGATATAAGTAAGGATATGATCTCATGAATCATAGTTTGTTTACCACTTTCGTCGAGAGGAGTCACTATTTCGCCATGGCACGCCTTCATCCACCCTGTAGTTCACAATGCTGTAAGTCGGAGCTGTCCTTTTTTGAGCTGCCCGCCAACCCAAGTTTCTATTGAGACAGTGACTTATACAATTAACCCTTTAAACACAATTAGTTCCCCGAGTGTCACCTATAGAATTCGTGATACCCAGCTCAGGTCCTTACTTTTTTGATCCAAGCTGTGTGCACATGTACGCTAAGGCTACGTATAGCCCATTCTGATGGAACGGCCTGCGATGACAAATATGCTGTATACCCTGAAACAAACTTTCTGCACGCCATATTCAAACCAGTGTGACGTATATTTAAATCAGTATACCAAACATATCGGCAGGCACGGGTGTACTATCATCTACGAGCCTATATTGGAAAATGTGGTCCTCAACTTTCCAAAGAAGCGAAGGCTACCTTTTTAAGTGCGGAGGGATATATCAAACTAAAGATGAAAATAGTATAAAGGACAATTAAAAATTCTAAAAGAAAATTACGAGTGTTTTGGACACGGTTGCACACAGATTTCACTTTCCAGGAGAAGTGCTTGTGAACGGGGTGATATGAAACTAAAGCTCACTCGCACGAGTCCTGAGATCTGCTTAAATCTGATGCGAATCAAGAAGAGGGCGCAAAGTCCGTTGTGGTTCACATTATGGACACATACCTCCGCGTACGGCGAGTGAAATTAAGTTCACCAAAACAACTAGAAATTGAGAAAATTTACTAAACGCTACAGTGAAATATCCTATTAACAGAGTGCAGATCAAACTATATACGGTTCCTGCAGGGTTGGCATCGAAGCAGATAGAAAACATTGCCCTGGGAAATCTTCCTAAAGGATATTAATCGGCATGCAGGACCACGCTTCGGTGAATGGAAAATATAAAAAGAGTGCCTTTAAATTCGAGAATTTCGGACTTAAAAATAACTCTATACGTTAATGGCACTGCTTTGGGTGGAACAATGGGTACGGACTATTCATCAGACGCTGTGTTACCTCTTTGTGCCAGAGCCTATAGTAATCTGACCCATATTGCAGGTGATTGTGATGAGCTTGGTAATGGGGTAACGCAGGAAGAATTCATTGATCAATTTAACCTTTATCCGTTTGACATTACACCTGACTTATCTGCTAGCGTAAATACCCATTTAACACCACAGCAGAGCGGTAACATCTCAGTGCGGCTGGAATTCGCCAAGCCTATAGACGCTCTATTAGTGTACTAGTATATCTCGAATCGCAAGCCCTAATAGAAGTAGATAGATTTAGAAGCGTTATCACTGACTTTTAAATGGATGCTAATACACTTCAGAAAGTAATGGAGCGAGTCACACGTTCCAAATTTATCGGCGTGTTTGCGAAGAATGAAACATTGAGTTTGCCAAGTACGCGAGAATGCGGTAGTCTTATTGTGAACACAGACATCATCGGTAATGAAAGGATTCACTGGATCGCTGTCTATTTTAAAAATAGACAGCGCCTGTACTATTTCGATTCACTCGGTACTCAACCCTGGAGGACCCTATTATTGTAAAATTTCTCGCTCAGTTACATATTCCCGAAGTTGTATGGAACCCATTTCGTATGCAGGGATATTTTACTAATGTTTGCGGAATGTACTGTGTCTCATTTCTCATGCATATGTCAAATGATAAAGAATTTATAAATTTTTTAAATTTATTTGACCCGTGTCACACTCACCGAAACGATGAAATGGTATGCATACAGATAAAAAACCGTTTTCCAATTGTACGTACTCGTTGTATATTATAATGTTTTTGTTCGTATATTTGTATATTCGTTTATTGTACTGATTTCTTTCATTTAATAAATTTATGAAAATATATTGCGTCTTCTTATCCCAAAAAGATCGAAAAACACTTACATTATTTGACATTGTTGACTGATTAGTATATCATCCGTATTCCCTTCAAAAGATTGTATAACTCGTGTCAAATCCTCATCGGACCTTAAAGGAAAACATATACAGAGTATACAGACAGACAGATCCCCATTATGTGAAGATATCTTTGGTTCGAGGAGTGAACGCCATAAAAATTTCGATTTTAGCATAATGGGGAAATAACATTGATTGACATTTTTGGCGAGTATCTGAAATACTACAACTCTACGTATATATAAAATTCTAATTATGGACACTTACATTTCTATGGTAGTCCCTTGCGTCGGATTGTAAGGAGCGTCACTGCAAATATCTTCTACGGTTTGCGTCGAAAATAGTTCGCCACAATCAGCAGCATTGAAAAGACTAATTGTGGTTAATGCTGCAGTATCACGTTCTTCATACAAGTCTGGGGAGACGTACAGGTCCATGGTGGAGGATGTGTGACACTGCTGACTGATCAGTATATCATCCGTATTCCCTTCAAAAGATTGTATAACTCGTGTCAAATCCTCATCGGACCTTAAAGGAAAACATATACAGACAGACAGACAGACAGATCTCCATTATGTGAAGATATCTTTGGTTCGATTACCAATTTCGATTTTAGCATGATGGGGAAATAACATTGATTGACATTTTTGACTAGTATCTGAAATACTACAACTCTACGTATATATAAAATCGAATTATGGACACTTACATTTCTATGGTAGTCCCTTGCGTCGGATTGTAAGGAGCGTCACTGCAAATATCTTCTACGGTTTGCGTCGAAAATAGTTCGCCACAATCAAGCATTGAAAAGGCTAATTGTGGTTAATGCTGCAGTATCACGTTCTTCATACAAGTCTGGGGAGACGTACAGGTCCATGGTTGATTATTCACTGATGCGAAAATAGCTACTGTTACTCCCAACTGAAAATATCCCCTTTTATATGCACATTCGCCAAGCTCCGCCCAAAAGACCAGATGTCCGTCGTGATTGGCTGCCGATGTAGCTGGGTGGAGCTATGACGTGTACCAATCCGCTATAACGAGACCGGACGAGTAACATATATATAAAATCGAATTATAGGCACTTACATTTCTATGGTAGTCCCTTATATTATATCTTACAAATTATTAGTATTGTTTGAATTGTTAACTTATTTTATAATAAAGAAATTATATCCTAATTATATTTTAAAAAGAACATTCGGTTTCAACGTTAAGCTGTGGTCTAAGGCGGCGTGGCATGAATAAATACTAAAATAAAATTAAATGTTAAAAATCTTTATTCATACGTTTTAAAAGTTAAAAATCTTTATTAATAAAACAGGATAGAAGCATATGAAAGTCAAGGTAAACTATAGTTGCAAATTAGTTATACGATGTTTTTCGGATATACTACTGCCTCGGGTAAAATGGTCCTGTTATTTTAAATCACGTATTTGTTAATTATTATTGCTACATAGAAAAAATCGTGCATTACGATGTTTTCGGATATACTACTGCCTCGGGTAAAATGGTCCTGTTATTTTAAATCACGTATTTGTTAATTATTATTGCTACATAGAAAAAATCGTGCATTACGATGTTTTTCGGATATATTCCCATCATTAGCCCAGCGTCTTGACCACTAGGCCTCCTAGGGTACCCATTTATCTACCAACCACTTTCTTTATTGTGTGGAACAGCTGGGCTTTGCTGCGCGCCGGCTGCCGTCGGGTCTCGAACCCTGGGCCGATGGATTCGTAGTCCGACGCTAACCACTACACCACCGAGGCGGTATTTGTCATTACTTACTCGGACTATAGTGGATTTAATTATCCCAGAAGAGTTCCATGCACGGTCTGTGTGTGTAGCATATATATATATATATATATATATATATATATATATATATTGTGTGTACGTTTTTCCCTTGACCTTCGTCAGAATGAACAATTCGGGGGAAGCTAACCAAAGGTTATCCAAAGGGTATATATATATATATATATATATATATATATATATATATATATTATTATTATCTACAATGAAACGGGGTCGGGCCGAAGAACGGGTGAGAGATCTCCCCCCCAATATATATATATATATATATATATATATATATATATATATATATATATATATATATCATTATATTTCTATATGACACCATACAAATTACGCGTAAATATTTTCATTGTAGAAGTAATAAGAATGATAAAATTAATATCTGAAGTCAGTGGTGATTTCTGCTCGAATAGCTTGTAGAAGGATAATCTCTCGGCCCGAAAAAGGTCCCTAGAGACCTTTTTCGTTCGAATTCTCCGAAACCAACCTCGCTATAGTGGACTGTGTCTTGGGGAAATCCAACTTTCTTCGTTTCTTTTAATTTCGTTTTTTCATTTTTTTCTTCGCAGGAATGAGGCTGTATGTTTCATAAGTTTTCATCTCGTTTGGTGGAATTGTATCGTAAATTATCGTATTTCGAATTGTATCGTAAATGATAATTTCGTTTCGTTATTCGTGAGGGCTGAATTATGGATAACTATGTTATTTGTTTCGTTCATCTTCAAGTTTAATGAAGCTGTATTTAAATGAAGTTTCATTAATTGGTTTTACTGTTATTTAGGAAAATTTATATTGGGAGCAAACGTTACAATAATAAGCTTATGTCGATATAGTTACCCATTGAATTGGAACTCTTTATTCACGTTTGCTATTATTTATTGATTGGTGCATAATTAGTTGGGTAACCCTTATAAAATTCGTTTTCTGTCTAACGAAATAGGGTAACTTTAATTCTATTAACGCGTAATGAAAGAGGCGCTTGTGTTATTTTATACGGTTGAATCTTGTATAACCATATAAATATATATTGTGGTATTTTATATGATTCATTAGTTTATTATATATACAAGTACATTTGGAATAACAGCCGTTATATATGTGTTACACGATTAATGGGACACATTATTTATTGAATGGTGGATAATTAGTTGGGTAACCCTTATAAAAATTCGTTTTCTGTCTAACGAAATAGGGTAACTTTGTAATTCTATTAACGCGTAATGAAAGAGGCGCTTGTGTTATTTTATACGGTTGAATCTTGTATAACCATATAAATATATATTGTGGTATTTTATATGATTCATTAGTTTATTATATATACAAGTACATTTGGAATAACAGCCGTTATATATGTGTTACACGATTAATGGGACACATGGCGCTATCTGGATTACCTTGCGCTATCTGGCAACTCAGCCAGAATAGAGGATTATAAAAGATCGCGAAGCTGGCGAAGAACCATTCCCCCCTCGGCTCCGGCCGAGTAAGGAGCTCTGCTCCTTCTATTTCAGGCCCTTTGGTAAACCCATAGTGGCCTCTTAGGTTAGGGAAACGAAAATAAATTGGGGGAGAACTCCACTCTGTCCTTCAGGTGTCTCTCTCCCTCCTTCAGCTCTCTCTCTCTCTGCATGTATCTTCCTCCTTCAGGTCTCTCTCTCTCTCTCTGCATGTTTGCCTCCAGCATGTGTACTGCATGTGTACTACTGCATGTGTGCGTGTACCTCCAGCATGTGTACTCTGCATGTTACTATGCATGTGTACCTATGCATGTGTACCTCGCATGTGTACCTCCAGCATGTGTACTCCTGCATGTGTACCTATCCTCTCTCCTTCAGGCGTCTCTCCCTCCTACAGGCGTCTCTCTCTTCTTCAGGCGTCTCTCCCTCCTACAGGCATCTCTCTCTCTCTCTCCTTCAGGCGTCTCTCTCACCTTGGCTCAGCCAACTGGCTGATTCTGGCTGATTAGGAGCCTATAAAACAACGCCAGCCCGGCTGGAAGTCTTAGTGTGCACTTGGCTCCTGCCAGGTGAACACCTCTCCTCCTTTCTCTCCTCCTCCTCTTTCTCTTGGGGGATAACGCCGCCTCCAAGTTTCCCCCCACCCCCTTTCCCCACCCCCTTTGCAACAACCCCCTCCCCCCCCTTTGCAACAACCCCTTTGCACAACCCCCTTCCCCCTTTGCAACAACCCCCTTCGCCCCTTTGCAACAACCCCCCTTTGCAACATTACATAATAACCTGCAACATTCCTGCACTCTCCCCTTTTGCGGCTATACTACTCACGTGGTTCGGATCCCGTAAAGCTGTAGGTTCTCTCCGTCAATGACCTTAGATGTTGAGCAAGTGGTTAAACAACTCCCATCATGATTATTATTAACTTCCAAAATCATTTAGATTATCTTACTTTGTAAGTAAAATCACCAATTCCTCTCATCCTTTATGATACCCATTGAGTTGTTTGTGACCGTACGATGTCCCCATTTCCTTAAACAAGAAGTTTGTCAAATTCGGTGAGATCATAGTCACGAGCTAGCTGGGGAAATGAGAAGACGAGGAGCCCTTTAATTTCTAGTTTGTATGGGTTATGCTAAGTTAGGCTGTTATCCTGGATCAGGTTTAATTAAAATATGTTTCACGAGGTTTCATTATTGTTCGAACCCAGGTCCAGTTCTCATACTTTGCCGTAGAAGTACGAATTATGTCACAGGCTAACTAAACTTAGCGTTTAAACTAATTACTTAACAAGGGACAACAGTGTAATTATAGGCGTATGGGATGGCACGTTACTGTGGGGGGGCGGATTTCCCCTAAAAATTTCCAGGGTGCCCTGATTTCCGCATAAGCACTATTTGTAGCATAAAATAACACAAAGGTTAGAGTATGAGTAACATAGTACAGGGTGTACATAAAGTCAGGATCTATTTTTGTGAAGCACTTGGAAATTATATGGAATTCAATCATAAAATGATAAAGTGGTAACATTTATTAAATAATTAAGAGTAGGATTCGACGTGACGCCCATCAGTATCCCTGCACAGCTCAAATCGTTCCGCAGCATTTCTAAACACATTCTGGAGCATTTGCGGGTTATGTTATCTGCAGCAGTTCGTATACGTGTACGTAAGTTTTCAAGACTCGTAATCTTCGTCTGATAGACGTGCGATTTGATAAAGCCCCCTGCAAAGAAATCTAAAGGGGTTAAATCTGGTGATCTCGCTGGCCAAGATCTGTTGCTTCCGCGTCCGATCCAGCGATTTGGAAAACGTCCATTTAGATAATCCTGAACAATTTGGCATAGACAAGAAGCACCATCATGTTGATAGACGACGGTACTAACAATCCTATTCCCGTCGTCTATCAACATGATGGTGCTCCTTATCACTATGCCAAAATTTTCAGGATTATCTAAATCAGTGGTGCACAAACGTTTTTGATGTGAGGGCCAAGCGAAGAAAATAACTAAATGTATTAGCCTACTTACTTTCCATCTAAGTCATAAATTGGGTCACTTTTATATTCTAACTTTTTCATTGAATTGAAAAGACCCGTGGGGACACTGAAAAGACCCGTGGGGGACACATTTGGCCCGGGCCAGGGTTTGTGCATCACTGATCTAAATGGACGTTTCCAAATCGCTGGATCGGACGCGGAAGCAACAGACCTTGGCCAGCGAGATCACCAGATTTAACCCCTTTAGATTTCTTTGCATGGGGCTTTATCAAATCGCACGTCTATCAGACGAAGTTACGAGTCTTGAAAACTTACGTACACGTATACGAACTGCTGCAGATAACATAACTCCGCAAATGCTCCAGAATGTGTTTAGAAATGCTGCGGAACGATTTGAGCTGTGCAGGGATACTGATGGGCGTCACGTCGAATCCTACTCTTAATTATTTAATAAATGTTACCACTTATCATTTTATGATTGAATTCCATATAATTTCCAAGTGCTTCACAAAAATAGATCCTGACTTTATGTACACTCTGTATATTAAAGCCTCTTTGATATAAAAAACATTACAATTTACAAAAAGGAGATAAAATTTTGCTACAACATTTCTAAATGACAAGCAAAACTACGGCATTGCAGTTGATGTAGAATTCAGTAAGTCCTCAACTTACGTTTTAATTATTAACTACAAGTATAGTAGCAAGTAATTAATTCACTTCCAGAAGTAAAAAAAAAAAAAAGGAATGTCAGGAAAAATCTGCTCTGAAAATTTCAGTATTTGCCCTAAAAATGCTCAATTCCCTAGTCCTGGGGTGGCTGCCGCCCCCCAGACCCCCCGCCTCATACGTCTATGAGTGTAATATTGTTTGATGGGGTTGTTGAACCTCCTTCGCAAAATCTAAGGTCATATGAAGGAGGGTAGTCCCCCATAACTACTCTCCCTACCTAACGTCGCTTAACTAATAATAATAATAATAATAATAATAATAATAATAATAATATCTACTTTATAATATTATAAATAAAAATAGATAAGTTATTTTCCTGATTTAATATTTCTTGTTTTTCAAAACGAACTTATGACGATGAACGCAAAATTATTTTCATTGAATGACGTTCTCAGAATTTAATATCGAAGAGTTCATATTTCAGCGTATAGTTGACTACATTCCTTCGACGTAAAAGCAAAAAAATGGTTACAGCTCGTCTTTTATTACTAAAAGAAGTACCTGTTATGTCATTTTACTTATTATGTGTTCTCGTACGGCTTTAATAATATCTGTATTTGGGTTTATATTAAAAGTTAACGATAAGATTGTACACGTTGCCAGATCTCTGCTTGAAGGAGTAAACCTGTTTAATATAAGCTTTTTCTAAGCTATGAAGCCCTTTTGAACAGTAACTAATCGATGTCCTTACAAAAAATGGGGCTCTCTTGTGTGATGTTTTATAATTAACATAACAATGTCTGTCAGTACGAAAGTGCCATTTCACAGTAAGATAATAAATTTTTTACAGTATTTGCGCTACTATTTAAGAAGTAAATTTATATATTTATATATATATATATATATTAGAGTTTATTTTATATATTAATCGATGTTAAGCCTTGAAGATTTCATAAAAGACACATAAAACCTTAACTTTACTCCGATACTGATATATATATATATATGCTACTTTATGTACAGTTATTACATAAATTACAGTACAGTTGTAAACTGCCTTTAACAAGCATGCACGCTTTACAGGCCGAAATCTACTAGTTAGCTATAATTATATTATTATAATTATTTAATAGATACAATTATAAGATTCGTATAAAAGGCTTTAAAAGATAAAGGGAAATTACAGAACGAGGATATACTGTACAGTGTACAGTATTGTACACTGTACACTGTACAGTATTGTATTTTGAAACATTTAAATATATTATTTTTTATATATTTTATAATTTTTATGTCCTACAATTTTTATAAGACTTAAAACTGAAAAGATTTTTACAGGTTACAATATATACTTATATTAGAAGCTTAATACAAAAATTCATGAGAACCCAGCTGTTCATCCTTCCACAAAATAAAGAAATTCGTTGGTAGATAAATGGGTACCCTGGGTAGCCCAGTGGTTAAGATGCTGGGCTGCTGGTGGGGCGTGGTTTGGATTCCACGTTAAATTGTAGGTCTAAGGTGGAGTGACAAGCTTGACCTTCATCAGAATGAACAATTCGGGCGAAAGCAATTTAACCAAGGTTAACCTGTATGAATGTGGAGCGCAAAGTGATAGGAGAAATGATTAGAAGGATAATGACAATTTTAATGATGATAACAGCAATTAATTAATTAATAATAATAATAATAATAATAATAATAATAAAGAAATGAGTAACTTCAGTAACTTTGAAAGTTGTTAAGTTTTAATCGCTTTATGAAGACTAAGAGATCATTGATTATTTTTAATTCATTCGGTAGATTGTTCAATAATTCTATCGCTAAATAGGTGCAAGAATTTCTACTACATTCAAGAGTATGCCTTTGAGATATATTCACTCTCCATATACTCTCGTTTGATGTTTGTGATGTATCTAATTCTCCATTATAGTCTTAATTAATATAATCGAAACAAAGTATTTTGTAACTGAACATTAGTGAGCGTGTCTGTAATTTCAAATACAGGATGTGTATAAAGTAACGCAAGTGAAGAGACAAATCCGATTTGAACTGGTTTAAATTAATTTCAACTTATTTTCTCGTTTAAACATTTTCAACACCTCTCATCAAACCTTACTATCGACTATACAGTTGTTATAAAGTACGTGTAAAAATATTACTCGTCCATGTTTACTCGCGTTAATATAATTCAAATCGGATTTGTATCTTCACTTGCGTTACTTTATACTCACCCAATATGTCTTTAAATTCTGATATACGCATTTGCTTAAACAGTTCTGATGTATGAGTATAATAAGCAGTGTTGTTTATTTTTCCAATAATTCTCGTTTGGTTTATGATTAAAAGGTTAATGAAAGAATCTCATGTATTTCCATATGCAGTAATGCTGTATATGAGATGTGGCTAAATTAGAGAAACGTATACGGTAACGTTTTAATGTATTTGTGAGAAGTAATTTTGTTAATAAAGGGTGATCCAGAGAAATGGGACCCAAAAGAAACCCCTGTAACTCTTAAAGTATAAGTCCTTTTATAAAATCATACGCATCATTCGAAAGAGGATAGTTACAAGTTTGTACAGGATTGTATAGGTTTTGACAATACAAGACAAGATAAGATACAAAACAAAATAAAAGTGTTAGTTAAAACTAACCCTTCAAGATGACTGCATGGACTGTGGAACAGCTGCGTTTCATAACTGAGCAATATTATGGGCATGGAAGAAGTGTAGTTTCAGCTCAAAGATCTTTCAAGACAAATTTTCAGATGTCAAAATCACCTTCTAAGAAGTAATCCGTCGGTGTGTCAGAAATTTTTCCCTAACTGGCAGCATTGGAAAAAGAAAACCAACTGGAAGAGTGCGCACAGCAAGGATAGACGAGATCATTAACAGAACTCATGAAATTGTACAGGATAATCCTAACATAAGCATCAGACGTGCTTCTCAGCTGTTAGGAGTTGATATGGAACAACACACCGTATATTCAAGCAAAATTTAATGCTCTTTCCATATAAAATTCAAACAGTGCAACAACTAAACGATGGAGATTTCGCACGAAAACGACAATTCTGTCAATGGATCCAACAGAAGGTAAATGACACCACCAATTTTCTAGCAACTTTGATTATGTCAGACGAAGCCCATTTTCACTTGAATGGAACTGTAAACAAACAAATTGTCGTTTCTGGGCAACAGAAAATCCATTGAATATTACCTAAGTTCCGTTGCATAGTCAGCGTGTAACTGTTTGGTGTGGTCTTACTGCATCTCAGATCATAGGGCCGTACTTTTTCGAGGATTCCACCGGAAACACGGTCACTGTAAATGGTGATCGCTACGAAAAATGTTGACCGGTTTCCTTATTCCTAAATTAAGAGATCTTTGTCTAGAAAACCACTGGTTCCAACAAGACGGAGCTACCTGCCATACCACGAGGAACTGCATGGCAGTTTTGCGTCAAACATTTCCAGGCGAGTTAATCTCAAGATTTGGAGACGTTGAATGGCCCGCAAGGTCTCCGGATTTTTCTCCCTTAGATTATTATCTCTCGGGATATTTAAAGAGTAGGGTCTACAGAAATAACCCAACGACCTTGCAAGAATTGAAGGCCGCCATCACAAATGAGATACAGGCCATACCACCGCACACTCTTGCAAAAGTGATGCAGAATTTACAAGCGAGAACACTGGAATGATTGGCAACTAATGGAGCACATTTGAAAGGAGTCATTTTAAAAAAATAAATATTTCATAATAAACTTGTAACTCTACTCTTTCGAATGATATATAGTTTTTATGAAAGGAATTAAATATTAAGAATATTTGGCTTTTTTTTATGGGTCCCATTTATCTGGATCACCCATTATAAAAGAGAATTTCGACAGTTTATGATCTATATTTTCATTGTGTTGACGAAAGAATAGTTTGTCATCAAGAACAATTAATAATTTCTCTAATAATTTCGCGTGATATCGTATGCAAGTCGATAATAATATTGACGTCTGGTATTAATTTTTTCTTTGCGACTAGTTGGACGTTCGTTTCATTTTTATTTAAGGATAATTTATTGGCTTTCAGCCAGTCACGTACTGTCGCGATGTGTCTGTTTAATATTTCATTAAGGGATGCGGGATCGCTGTCTGAGTATATGAGGGATGTGTCATCTGCATATTGGAAACTTTTCCCGTCGTGAGAGTTGTGAAAGTCATTTATATAGATCAAAATCAGTAGAGGGTCCAAAATGCTTCCATGTGGAACTCCAGGCGTAATTTGTGATTTGGTCTTGATAATGTAATGATTGATGTATTGACTCCTATTACATAGGTATAATTTCAATTAATTTAAAGCAACGTTCCTTATGCCATAATGAAATAATTTATAAATACAGTATGTCGTGGGAGATTGTATCAAGGGCTTTTGATAGGTCCATAAACAAGAGAACAAAAGACTCTTTATTATAAATGTTTTTATATAACACGTATAAAAGGGTTGAAATCGCGTCGCTTGTTTTATGGCTCTCCTTAAAACCAAATTGATACTTCGATATGACGCTACTTTTTTCGTAATATTTTGAGAGTCGTTCGGTAATTCGAACGTAGTAATTTGTCTCCTGATTTGAAAAGACATATTCACTCCTTTTTAAGAACGTCAAGTAAAATACATTGCTTAAGCCTTAAGAGATGAACTGACTAACATTGATAAAGGGAGAGATAAACTATCTAAACAGTACTTAAAAACTGCTTTTTTAAATAGAATTTCGCTTCGTTTGAAGGGAAGCGATGTTACTCGAACCCACTCAGCAATATCATTCTAAAAACTGTCTTTTCTATGTGCTTTAGAACTGAATGTACTCTGACTATAAAGTATTTAAAGAATACACTTGGTAGGCCGAAAGCACATTGAGAATAAAAGAAAAAGTTTTCTTTAATTCCTGAATTTGCATTTTTTAATTTTTCGTTTAGTTTAGAGGACACCGTTTACCAAAAAGATCACTACTTCATCTACTCTCGTTCTACTTTCAACTTATTACCATTATACTCTTGAATACTCTATATTTTGCCGAGTATGGTTAACCCTTTTTTACTTTCGGTTCTAAAGTACGCAGAGCGGACAATTTTTAAAGTGTACAGGCGCTGCTGGTGTCTGTATTTAAAGTGTGGAATATTTGTGACAAACATTTTATAGGGGAAATTAAAATAACAAATTATTTATTTTCCAAAATGCAATTTGCCTGATATATCGACATTATAAAGAGAATTAATATAGCTAATAACACAATCATATCACCAAGTACGGGAAAGTCATTCCCACACTAATTTGGTACACTGTTCATTGTTTTGCAGCAACAAAATAGCATATTAAAACAATAAAGAAAAAGTGAAATGAGGCAAAATTGAAAGTAGATTTAAAGTACAAATTCCTCTAATTTGTAACTGAATTGACTGGACGAGAAAATTAGTTTTAGATTTCGACATACGCTGTTTCATCAAATTAAATTCATATCTGACAGCGTAACCGAATTAGCTGTCTATGCAAACTGCTCGACAATAAGCTGAAACGCATTTAATATAACATAAACGAAGTACCTCGTGTATATTTATAATTACAAGAACATACTTTTATTCATTTTCGACAGCAAATATAGTGTTGAATCCTGTCTTCTGATGTCTACTTTATAATTGAGAATATAAATGAATTGAAATGTACTCCGCAAATAATAAAATATTTGAAGAGTACACTTGTTAGGAGATTAAAAGTAGACCGAAGTGAGAGCCAATGGTTCTCTTCTTGACAAGAAAGATCTTTTAAAATTTATAAAAAAACACAGAACGTTCATTTTTAAAGTTTAAAGCAAATCTTTAAAGCAACTTCTGATACACCTTCAACTTAGCAAAGCTATTACCAGCGTCCGTAGCTCAGTGGGTAACATCGTTTCCTCATTTGCGGAGTGAACACTGCGATCGAGGGTTTAAATCCCGATGTTGCTTGTAATAATAATAATAATAAATGAGTTACAGCAATGGACCACATTAGTTGGCCTGAGCTCTGTGTCAGTTTCTGACCCTCCTGATACACTTTCCCAAAGATTATTTTTTAAATTCAGAATACATTCAAGAATCAAGGTCATTTATGTTCTCTTTCTTAAAGTAGACACAGCGAAGAGAGTGACAGTTTTGCCATGTATCTATCTACCGTTATCTACTAGTGGACTGTATATATGAATTTGCATACTTGAATAATTGCAGTTCAAAAAGTGTATTCAAGTTTTTTAAATATTCATTTGAATATAAATTTTACGTTTTGTAAAACACACACACACACACACACACACACACACACACATATATATATATATATATATTATATATATATATATATATAATATATATTATATATATATATGGATGAATTTCACAATAAAACACGTGAAATGATGAATGCTGCAAACCCACAAGGAAAAGGAAAAACGATTCCAAGGCCTTTCGTGTATTCAAAGCTACACCTCGTCAGGGAATGAAGTTAAAAGGCGAGAAGCCCATATATATATACAACGTACAGGAAAAACAAAACAATTAGCACATACTTAACAAGGGTTAATGAGAGGCAAAATAAATTTTAACATGATATCGTCAATTTTATAAGTCCCCGAGCTGTTATTGAAATTTTTTTAAAATGAATAAATGCACATTCTAGAATATTTCGTTCTATTATATCTCTGTTTTTAACAAGCGCTTTAGAATTATCCCACTTGATGCTATGGTTACATCTATACATATGGTTAAATAAAGCATTGGAAGTACTAGCTTTCTACAAGCATATTTATGCTGTTTTACCCTAATATCTAACGTTTTACCGGTTTGGCCTATATATACTGAGCTACATTGTGTACATCCGACCGAATACACACAACCAATGTAACTCAGTATATATAGGCCAAACCGGTAAAACGTTAGATATTAGGGTAAACAGCATAAATATGCTTGTAGAACAGCTAGTACTTCCAATGCTTTATTTAACCATATGTATAGATGTAACCATAGCATCAAGTGGGATAGTTCTAAAGCGCTTGTTAAAAACAGAGATATAATAGAACGAAATATTCTAGAATGTGCATTTATTCATTTTAAAAACAATTTCAATAACAGCTCGGGGACTTATAAAATTGACGATATCATGTTAAAATTTATTTTGCCTCTCATTAACCCTTGTTAAGTATGTGCTAATTGTTTTGTTTTTCCTGTACGTTGTGTATATATATGGGCTTCTCGCCTTTTAACTTCATTCCCTGACGAGGTGTAGCTTTGAATACACGAAAGGCCTTGGAATCGTTTTTCTTTTTCCTTGTGGGTTTGCAGCATATATATATATATATATATATATGATGAATAAAACCACGAAGGAAAAAAGAAACACAAACGGGTGCTCAATTTTTCATATATATATATATATATATATATATATATATATATATATATAATACGTTGAACGTAGCTCAGTGGTAACACACTGGGTTTCGGATGACGGGTCCTGCGGTCGAATCTCTGATTGCTTCCCGGTCTTTGGCTGAAGGGTGAAAACTAGAAGCCATAGTGATGGCGGGGTTTCCTAGAAGTCGTGCATTTCGCCCAGGCGCCTCGGGGTGTAGTGGTTAGCGTCGCTGATTACGAATCCATCGGCCTCGGGTTCGAAACCCGATGGCAGCCGGCGTGCAGCAAAACCCAGCTGTTCATCCTTCCACACAATAAAGAAAGTGGTTGGTAGATGAATGGGTACCCTAGGTGGTCTAGTGGTTAAGACGCTGGGCTGCTGATGGGGCGTGGTTCGGATTCCGCGTTAAACTGTAGGTCTAAGGTGGAGTGAAAAGCTTAACCTTCGTCAGAATGAACAATTCGGGCGGAAGCTAACCAAAGGTTACCAAAGTATATATACACAGAGTGGAGCAAAAGTCAGGATACAAGGGGAAATTGATTTATATTAATACTGTTTGTTTTCTCTGTTCCAGGTGAGACATGGATGGAAAATTAACGAAAGCGAGCGAGTGAAGTTGGTTTTCATGTACGCAAGAGAAGGAAGCACGTTCCGAGGAAAGACTGAAGCCTCAAATAACGACTGAATACTTCAGGGTTTCCCCTGTTGTGCTGAAACATGTGAGAATGTCACTCAGATAAAGAATTGAAAATGTATCGAGGTTAATGGGCCACAGTTTGAGCATTTATTATGAATAAACCAACATAATACGTGGAATAGATTATTTTCCTTTTGTGTACTGACTTTAGGGCTACTCTGTATACAGAGTAATTATTAATTTTTCGTTGAACTTTGGTGTTATCAAGATAATTCCCGAAGGAGCTCAAATAAAAGAAAGTTTTAATTTCTTCCAATTAAACTTTGATAATCTCGCAACCAACTAATTAGAAATAATTTGAATAAAACTTCGCCACAAAATCCATTAACAGAGAACGTCATTTTAACGCCGAATTTTCTCTTAACGTTGTACACTTCGTTATAAGAGTTTCCATTTCAAGCATGTAAATAGTTGAGTGTAATTTGAATTTTAAAGAGTTTCTATGTGAAAAATACGTCTTCACTATGCCACAACAACGTTTCCAGTAAAGTCAGCCGAGTTAAGCAACATTGGGTTTAGGTATTAGGTGGATAAGTGACCGTCCTCCGCGTCCAGATGATTTAGTGACCCGTGGTTCGGATTGCACCATAAAGCTATGTGAGTCCTTTCAGTCATATAACTCTGGCTGTTAGTACAGAAATGAACAACATTTGTTACTTTGAAATTACTTTGAAATTAACGATAATACTAAATGATTTTTCGTTACGATTCCATGTTGACCAGTCAAGGACTCTTTAAGGTTGTTTTTGAAAGGGGTACGGATGTAAAGACTGTCTTAGTTACAATCTAGATCCTTTACCACAGTTAAAATTTTATCATTTTGCGAACTTTTTTTTAGCATAAAGTTTATATTAAATTATGTCATCACATTATGTAGCAATCCGTGGTTGGTTCGGATCCCACGTATAGCTGTAGACCCCCTTCCGTCATATGCCCTTAGATATTGCGAAGGAGATCAAACTATCCCATAAAACCTAACCTATTAAATTACGTCCCCTCTCTTCCATTCTTTTGTTCAAATAAAATGAAATCATGTCGGTATGATAACAAAATGTTAATTAAACACAAACTGGTTATCATTTCATTTTAAACGAAATTGCAGATGTTTCGGCAGCAACACGGCTTCCTTTATCAGGTCGTTAGATATAAAGTAGAGAGAGTGCAGTGCTAATTAATGTGTATATGAGTCTTATAACCATTGGCGCTTGATTGATTGAATCGCGTCCCAGAAGATACTGAATAACTAGACACTTCATGTCACGCTAAAGAACATTATGTCAGGTGATAATTTGTATATTAAATATTGTACATTACGTTCATATATATCTTATATTAGTTTATTTATGTAAAATATTATTATTATTATTATTATTATTATTATATATAGTGTGTGTATATATATATATACAGAGAGAGAGAGGAGAGAGAGAGAGAGAGAGGAGAGAGAGAGAGAGAGAGAGGTCATAACTGCACTGTGACACCTTCTTTATACTTTATACGTTAAGGTGTAATTCTTTCGTATAAAGTCCACTATTAAAATATTGCTTAAAATGAAGGCAAAAAAAATGTGGGTTGTGATCACAACTGGCAGCTCTGGTTTAAATATTGATTCGCGTGTCGCTGTTGAAGAGCTTTCTGGTCACTTTTTCTGTGTTGACTTTTACCTTTGAAACTGTACTGACAACACGTGCAATTGAAATGCCTAGATCTGTATAGCAAACCGTTTCTTCAGACATGCCTAAAAGGGGAAAATATGCGAAAACCAAGTAAGAGAACTTTGGCAGAAGTGACGCAGAGATTCTTAAAAGAGGAGTGAAGTGACTCAAAAAAGCAAACTCAATGAATCGACTTAAATTCTTTAAAAAACATAAACTAATGTAAATATCCTATCCCATAATATTACACTGGTATGCATATGAAATTTTTTGTCTGCTGTGAGGGTTTTTTCAACTCATATTATATAATTCGACCATGTTGAATTCGAAAATGACATTGGTTTTCCTCAATCAGGTCAGGTTTTTCTCTATTGGCCATTTATTATAAGTCCAATTTTATCCCCAAATTTATTGATTTTTTTAGCTTAAACACTGTAGATACGAGTAATATTATAAGAACACTAGTGAAAAATGAAAACATTGTGTGAATAAATACTTTTATTCATACAATGAATATGGAAAAAAGTTTATTGAGGAAGGAATGAAGTTTTTTTGGCTTTCCGTCTGTGTTTTTCTTCGGGCACGTCTCGCTTCAAACACCAGCAATAGTCCGCCAGCATATTGATATCCCAGTTTCCCTGGTACCTCTCTTCCATTATTTTGATATCTTGGTGAAATCGTTCACCCTGTTCCTCACTATAATCCCCGCAATTTTCAGGAAAATAGTCCAAGTGGGACCACAAAAAGTGCATTTTTATGGACATGCGCGACCCATGAGCTTTGAAAGCTTCCATCAAGTTTTCGACAACGGACTCGTATTCTGGACTTCTACGCTTGCCAAGAAAATCAGTGACAACTGATTTGAATGCCTGCCAGGCATTCTTCTCAGTTCGAGTCATTGCGTTTTCGAACTGAGTATCCTTGATCAAAGTTCGAATTTGAGGACCATCAAAAACCCCAGCATTTAGTTTAGCATCAGATATATGAGGAAATTTACTCTCGAGATATCGGAATGCTGAACCCTCCTTATTCATTGATTTGATGAAATTTTTCATCAATCCCAGCTTAATATGAAGTGGTGGGAGCAAAATTTTTGTTTTGGTACAAGGGGCACTGAAACGACATTATGCGACCCAGGTTCAAAATTCTCTCTCGATGCCCATTCACGCTGTGCATAGTGCTTCTCATCCGCTCGGCTATCCCATTTGCAGAGGAAACATGGGTATTTCGTGTATCCCCCTTGCATTCCCAATACAAATGCCACAATCTGAAAAAAAATGAAAATATTTAAAGAATTTAGAGAATTTGTTCTATCAGATAAAAAAATCTATGCATTGACTGTATCACTTCTGTGGGGAAGTTAAGTGTTCTTATACGCTCTCAAATAACCTTTGGAAAAAACAACATAGTCAATAGCAATAGTTTACTTATGATATTAGTATTACCTTCAGATCTCCACAGATCCTCCAGTTATGTTGGTCGTATACGAGAGCATCCAGTAAAATTTTCATGTTATCGTAGCTCTCAGTAAGTTGTACGGAATGTGCTACAGGAACTGATGCAACCCTATTCCCAATGTTGAGAAGTACTGCTTTCAAACTTCGTTTAGACGAGTCTATAAATAGCCTCCATTCTGATGCGTTATATGGCAGGCCCAAGGATTCGATTAGCCCCTCAACATTGCAGCAGTGCACTAAGGAAGAGGTATTTTCGTGCACTGCAAAAAACTTGCGGAATTCTTCCTCTCGTTTCCTATACCAGGAGAATGTTGTTCCCGGAGCCAGCAAGTTGTCCTCTCGAAGTCGTGAGCCCAAGATCTCGGCAGCTAATTTGGAAAGTCCTAAATCCCTGGTAAGATCATTAAGTTTGGCCTGTTGAGAGGCCTCGGCTCATTTGAAGCGGTATTTTGAGGTATATACGACTGGGACTGGTCATTGGCATTGGTCATTGATTCATCATCAGAATCATCGAAGTCCAGGGTTTGAGGTGGGTCGGTATTGGAATTCCAGGACCATGGGGTACAGGTCTCATAGCAGAAGGAATGTCAGGGTATAAAACAATGTGTTTATTCTTCTTGTTAACTCCTGAAAATAGAAACACAGAAACATGGATATAAAACTTGCATATGAAATAGAAGAAGCATTCAGACAGTGGCGGCTCGTGAGGGAAGGCTGCGGTCTGTAAGATATGAAATAGGTCGATGGAGTCTGTATATTTTCTTTCTTTTTCATTCATATTGTCCCTTCGGGGACAATATGAATGAAAAAGAAAGAAAATATACAATCATTGTATATGTAAATGTAACTTGTATAACAATATGTATGTGTAAATGTATTTTCTATAACAATATGTATATGTAAATGTATGATTACCATTATGGTGAATATTATGCTATATATGGTGAATATTACATTATGGTGAATATTATGTCAAGTTTCATACGAGGATTTCAAAATATTTAAGAAAAATAAATATATAAGCCCACCTTGGAGGTTTGTCATG
Source organism: Bathynomus jamesi (assembly GCA_023014485.1). NCBI lineage: Eukaryota > Metazoa > Arthropoda > Malacostraca > Isopoda > Cirolanidae > Bathynomus > Bathynomus jamesi. Next base: position 50,443 of record JAJOZX010006805.1, on the reverse strand, counting down.
CAGAAATAGCAATCTGTCACGTGATCCTTTCCTTCTCTCCAAATCATGGGAATTACAAAAGGCAAAGATTTCGCTCTGCCTTTGCTCCATCTTCTCAAATTTTCAATGCACGTCTTGCAGCACATATGAGGGGCGAAATTTTTGTCCTGGTCCCCTAGCTTAATTCCAAAGTATGCTCTATACATTGTCTTCACAAATTTAGTGATTTGGGACTGGTTATTTGGCATGGTAACCGTCCCACATATGTAGCAGAATCTATTGGGATCATTTTTACAAGCTCTATTCATTATGAAATATTTTATCTATATGCCTGAAAAGTAAAAAAAGATATTATACAAGTGAAACAAGTGATGATAGATGTTACTGTTCCAATTCCGCTTTGACAAAATCACGAAATATTCTATTTTACTTATGAGGCCATAGCCGGATAACCTGAGCTGATTGAGAAAAACGGATTGCAGATTCGAAATCACAGGAAAAACTCTATAAGAATCACTTACAAAACACTTGACAGCAAAATTGATGCATACCAGTGCTATTAATCTAAAAATGCCTCAACCACATTCGCGACTAAAATTTTAGCTTGAAAATTGACGCACTCGCTCTGGTAAATTGCTGGCAAGTTTCTTAGTTTGTCATGCCGATCATCCAAACATTCAACTTAAACAGACTTCTTTCGAGAACGCTGAAACTAGTTTCCAGATGTACTTATTATCTAACCTTCTAAAAAACAGGGTGGCCAAATTAGTTTGGTAGATAGCATAAGCTTCATTCTCATTTTTAAATCTACATTTTTTGCCAGATTTGCGACTTCAATGTAGTACATGTAGTGAATGTTGTGCTTATAAATGCGTCAGTAAAATGTAAAATAAAAAGTAAACAAACCTGTATGAAGTAAACTTACAGTAAACTGTAAAAAGCACGTTTTTAATTACACGATAAAAGTTATTCGATTTCAACATTTCAACAAGCTCTTAGTTCGCTATTAAAGCTTTGAAATCATCAAAACTAATTAATACCAAATCAAGTGAAATCCTCTTAAACACACACACACACACACACACACACACACACACACACTATATATATATATATATATATATATATATATATATATATATATAATATATATATACGGTTTCTCAGAAGTCGCGCACCATCTGCTTTATTCAGATTTACAAGGTTTACAAGTTGAAAAGGTTTAAAGTATTGTTTAATTACAATATACATATTCGATATAGTAACCTTCCTGAACAATGCAATGTTCAAACTTTCTTTTCCATGACTCTTGAACATCTTTTAACACTGGTGGTGTGAGGGACTCGCAAGCATGAATGATACGTTGTTTGAGATGATCGATATCACGAATTTTTACAGCGTAAACAATCGCTTTCACGTGTCTCCAGAAGTAAAAATCCATATTGAACATATATTGTAATTAAACATCGCTTATAAACCTTTTCAACTTGTAACCTTGTAAATCTGAATAAAGCTTATGGTGCACGACTTCTGAAACACCCTCTATACAGTATATATATATATATATTATATATATATATATATATATATATATATAATATATATATATATATATATATGAGAGAGAGTAATATTCATAATGTCTTCCATTTGATAGGGAAATAAATATGCCATCAAAATTATTGGAATATATTGTGGACGTGAAAGTAATAAAATGTGAAAAGATATCCATTGAAATATCCATATCGTAAAATCTTTATTTTTTTCCTATTATGATCTCGTTGCAGGTCAATTGGGCGATGAAATTTCCTCTGAAATTTGTCGATTTCCATCACGATAAAATGTTTTAATATTTTTAATGTAAATGTTAGTGACTAATTACTGAGTTTAGGGTATATATTTTCTTTTTATGCAGGAAGAAGAGGCCAAGGGCGATTACCCACCAAAATGCCACCCCCATTGAAGAAGAAGAGAGCCGTAATCAAGGTCCAAGCATCAGACACTCTGCATGTCAAAGATTGGAGGTCAAAAAACAGGATGAAAGATGGATTGAGGAAGATTGTTCCAGAGTGACCGGTTGAGTAGATGAAAGATTGGAAATAGCGATTAATACTTGCGTTAAAGAGTTGGACAGAAAAGGAATGAGAATCTGTCGAAAGGAGGAGGCATGCAGTTAGAGAGTTTGGAAGAGCAATGTCCGTTATAATAGCGTTAGTAAAGAGAGAGTGAGGCAACATTACGTCGAATAGAGAGGGATTGAAGACAGTCAGTAAGAGACGAAAAGCCTTTGATTCCACCGGTCAAGTACGGCTGTGTGGGTTGAGCCACCTTACACATGAGGAGCGTACTCCATACAGGAGAGGACAAGACCCCAGTACAGAGACAAGAACTAAGTAGGTGTGAAGAAACTGCAGAGGTGGTACAGTACACCTAACCTCTTAGAAGCTGTTTTTGAAAGTGAGTATATGTGATCTTTCAGGAAAGATCAAGAGAAAGGAAACGCCAAGAATGTTAAGAGAAGAGGAAGAATTGAGTTGTGTATTGTTGAAGGAAGGGGGATAGTCGTGTGGATGATTGTGATGAGTAGACAGATGGAGGAAGTTGGTTTTGAGCATTGAAAGCCACAAGGTTTTCTCTGCCCCAATCAGAGATGGCAGAAAGATCAGAGGTCAGGTACACCATAGCCGTCCTACCCGAAGCATATGCTTGTGAAACGGTGGAGCAGTGAAGAGTGAAATCATCAGTACAAGAGTGGATAGGACAGGAAGTGCGACTTATAGATCATTGATAAATAAAAGAAAAGAGTGGGTGACAGGACAACCTGAGGAACACCCTGTTAATAGCTTTAGGAGAGGAACAGTGGCCATCTACAACCGCAGCTATAGCTCGGCCAGAAAGGAAATTGGAGAGGAAGGCACAGATAGAAGGGTAGAAACTGAAGGAGGGCAGTTTGGAAATTAAAGATTTGTGCCAGATTCTATCAAAAGCTTTTGATACATACGAGGATATACATATATATATATATATATATAATCAATCAGGAGGGCAAGAAAATGTCACAGTGCTCAGATCAGACGAATGCGGCCCATTACGTTACCCCCACGATTATTCGTACAAGCACACTGGGAGTCGAACAGTTTGTATTTTCACTTCGCCTATATAGGGAAACGGTGTTACCCATAATGCTTCGGGCGTTAAATATACACTATACTGTATGAAGGTCTTGAAAATCGCTTTTCAATTTTCTTTGTGGGTGTGCATCATACTGTATATATATATATATATTTTCATTATTACACGTGTAGAAAGGTCTTGAAATCCTTTCAATTTTCTTTGTGGGTGTGCATCATACTGTATATATATATATATAATTTTCTTGCTTTTAATATGTTTTATTTAAATATTATAAATTATTGAATGAATTTATTTAAGAAAGTAAAGCCATAAAACAGAACCGAAACATTTCAGACCATTATTAAAAGAATGTGGTAATTGTTAATCCTGAAATAGAGCCACGAAGCAGAAAACCATGTATCTCATAAAATGGAGCGAGGTCTGGAAAGAAAAGTAATTTGTTATACTTACAGAGAACCAATAACACTTTCTCATTTATTTGCAATTTATTTAGGTTACACTTGATTATGGCATTCGACAATATTCGACAATATTCGACTGTGTTCCTCAGTAAAAGATCATGAGAAAAAGTTGAAAATTTTTATTGATTAAAAATGTTACGAATCGCAAATATTCCAATATGCAAGATTATTATTATTTATTATTATTATTATTATTATTATTATATTTATGATTGTTGGTCCTTGTAACCTTCAGGTTTTCCTGTGTTCACACCAGTAATGTGAATATTGATAATTCCCAACTTAATTTTATAATAGTCATTGAATGTTTATTCCTTAATGCTCATAAACAAAGGCAACAAACAGTTTCATATCGGCACTCTTTTTTTTAAACATTCCATGAACATAGCGCTGAGATATTTTTTTTTATATTCGTGAAATGTTGTTGTTGTTGTTGTTGTTGTTGTTACGTTCGCCGAGGAAGAAAGTGTTTTTGTTTGCTCGTGAAAATTCAGACTTTCCTGCTTTCTCAGTTCAGATCTTGATGCTTTCTCTCAATCTGTATGTAAAACTAACCTCAGTGTTCTAGGCTCGGTTTAAATTAGCTGATGTACAATATATATATATATATATAATATTTGAAACCTACGGTAAAATTATTGAATGCCCGGTTAACCCAACCGGGCATTTAATTAACTTAATCAGGCATTCAGTTGACCTAACCTGGCATTCAATTAACCTAACCGGGCATACACACACCACACACACACACACATACCACACACACACACACACAATATATATATATATATATAGGGTACAACTTCCACCCAGGTAACGCCGGGTCGCTCTGCTAGTATATATATAAAATTTGGTCTCACGACCAGGAAAGTAGCAATTTCATAAGAAATCTTACAGAAAATTTAAAATCAAAATGCGTAAAGGCAGCAAGAACCGTATGTCTACCGACCTACCGCCAAGGAGGAGGCGCGAACGCCTAAACTCCTCCCGCCAATATGCCACGAACAACGCGACGCACAGTGCCATAAATGGGTTAAAATACGGCCAAAATTTTTTTTTCAATTGTACTTAGTTTTATGTAGTTGAAATGTTTAATTATGATTTATTTTAATAAAAAATTATGTTTAGTACCTTTTGTATATATGTACCGTAATGGTGACATATTGAGTGATTTTTCTATAAATAATAATAATATTCCAAATCAATAGGTTATGACCTACTGTAGTTTCTTAAGTTTCTCAAATTACTAAAAATATACTAAACAGATAATTGTTAATTAGGCCTATGTTTTGCAGATTTTGTCAAATGACATACTAAAATAAGTATGGTTTCATTTTAATCACTATACACATCTATTGTTTAAAACATTATTTGATAACCTGCCACTATATCAGAAGGGGTAAATAAAAAACATCGTAATACCTCTTAAAGTTTATGAAATTAATTCCCCCAAAATAAGTGTGACAACTGATATGAAAAAAAGTGTAAATAGTGTAAACAAAATTACAAAAACTTCATATTTAGAACATATCTTCCTCATCAGAACTAATATTTAAATTCTCTAATATTTCACTCTCTTTTAAAAGTGAACGTGCCTCTTCTGACATCTCTCTCAATTTGGGGTTTCTATTCTTTTTCCGAACTGTACTAATGACTGGATCGCTTGATACTAAAAGATAATGAATTTGATCTTGCATAGTATTCAGTCGAGATGTTTTTCTGGAATGATGGAGACGAACATTTCTTATTACTTTATGTAGACATTCTTGGCATTCTTCTGAATAAGAACCAATTGGATATAGATGATTTTTCATCACCAAACCTCCATGTAGAAGTACTTTGTGTACTGAAGCAGGAATTTTATACCATGGATATAAATTTACAATAGTCGTAGCAGCTTTTCGACAATAAGATTCAAATTTTGCAATGTTAGTTAATACATGAAAAACATGTTCTAACACGCAAAGTCGCAAATAGTCGCAAAAACGTTTTGTTTCTTTGATTTACTTAAAGGTTGCATTAATGTTTAACATAAAAATTACATTCCCCAAAATCCCCCATTTTTTGTTTTGCTAATTTTACACATTTTCTAGATAACAATTTAATCTGTAATCTATGATATTGCCATAGTTTTTTTAATTAATGCTATCTTTCTAGTTTTCAATAAAAAAATATGCATGAAAATGTTCTAAACTGTTTATTCTTTCAACAGAACTAAGCAGAACATGAAACTACAGACAATTTTTTGTGATATAGTAACTTCAAGTAAGTTGTTAGAACAAACATATTTTGTCCCCTCCAAGATATTTTAAGACAATGTATATTATTTCGTAGATTTTTCTTGCCTTAATGTAAGAGAATAAAATTTCAAATACTTAAATCAGTAAGTAGAAGTGTTTTATTTTGACGTGGAAATGGTTTTAATAGAATTTACTTAAATTTGTTATTTTTGGTTTTTGACCGTTTTTTAACCCATTTGTGGCACTGTGCGACGGTACCAGTTCCTCTACCGTCTCCCCAGAGCGATATACCCAACTGCTGGATCCCAAGCGGTAGTGCCACATCTCTCCCCATTCCACCTGTTTCTACAGGTGTTGCTGCCGTGATGCAAGGCACCAGTGAACAGCAGCAACTGCTAACAGAGTTAAGCAATGATAACCGCAAGCTCTGTAAACATATCTATTATAAAATTATTATAATTATATCTAATTATATCTAATTAGTAGATTTTAGCGTGTAAAGCCTCGTGCACGCTCGCTAAAGGTAGTTTATAACTGTATACAACATCTGGATTTAATAATAAAATTATACTCATCAATGAAAACTGTGTATATATATGTATATATATATATATATATATATATATATATATATATATATATATATATATATATATATATATATAATTTAGGGTGATTCAAAAAAATCAAAATTTTTTTTTAATTGTTCAACCTGTATTTTTGTTCCCTATGACAAAAAAGTAATGTATTCCAAATTTGGTGAATTTTAAATAAAATTTACTATGTGCTACCAGGCGTCAAAGTTTCCCTTTTTTTCAATTTGTTTTTACAACTTATGATTTTATGTTTAATTGTTTATATTTCAGAATTTTTAATTAATTGTTTATATACTAGCTTGCTTTTAATTGTTGTTTGGAACTCGTAATTTTGATACCAATTAATCGATTATGGAAGCTAGGCCTAACTCACCATCACTCAGTTGCTCATTTGGGAGAAGTTCTACAAGAAAAGAAACTGAAGTATGGCTAATTGGGCAGCCCTCTGCAGTACTAAAAACATCCGTATTACCATCAAAGAAAGAAATGATGGCCCTCTTCATGCACTACAGAAATATTAAAAAGCAAGGCATTAGAGAATGATGCTGCTCTACTGCAGATGATGTGCTAGCAGTTTGGAAAAAAGCAGGAATACCAGCAAAACAAAGAATACATGTAGTAGATAAAATTCAAGGAATACTGAAGGAATGGCAGCTGCTTAAGAAAAACAAAGCAAACAAATTGAAAAGATCACAAAATTTAAATAATAAAGAAGAAAAATGGAAAGATAAACTGGAAAACTTATTTGACATTGCTCATGAGAATGCTATGCAGCTTATAAAAATAGATAAGAAATTCTTGAAAATGGAAGGTGAGAAAGGACGTCATGGAAAAATGGGTACCATTGATAAGGCTGTTGCTAAAAAAGAGCAAAGAGCAGCAGAAAAGCAACAACGTTATGAAAAGAGGAAAGCAGAAGAAGAGATCAAAAGAAAGAAGAATGAAGAGGCTGTCATACTCACCAGTATATCATCAGAATCAGAGGAGAGTAAAAGTGATGAATCTGGTTTCTGTGCTGCACAACCTTCAACATGGAAAAGTAAGGTTGGCAAACGTAGAAAATTGTTTGATGATAAATTATTAGGAAGTCTTGATGTTGCAAAATTGAGTGACAGAAATGCGTCTCTAGTTTTAATGCCAACAATTCAAAGTCTAGGAAAAAATCCAGAAGAGTACAATGTTAGCTACTCTTCTATTCGTAGAGAGAGGATAAAATATAGAAAGAAAATTGCAGAGAACCTGAAAGAAGAATTCAAGCCAGAGGTGCCCCTAACAATTCACTGGGATGGAAAATTAATTGAAGATATTACAGGAATGCATATTGTTGACCGTCTGCCCGTATTGGTTTCAGGAGAAGGCGTTGATCAACTTCTTGGTGTGCCTAAACTGGATTCAGGCACTGGTCTCCTGACAGCAACTGCTGTGTATCAGACATCGCTTGAATGGGGCATCTGCGAACAAATAAAATGCATGTGTTTCGATACAACGGCAGCCAATACTGGTCCTAGAAATGGTGCAGCTATTCTTCCAGAACAAAAATTCGACAACGATTTATTGTGGCTGGCATGTCGACACCACATATTTGAAATTATGCTGGAAGCTGTTGTTTCAAAGTCTTTATCACCATCTTCTGGCCCAGATATAGTCCTTTTTAAGAAGTTCAGAGAAAAATGGTCAAGCATTAATAAGGAGGACTACGAAACAGCATTATCAGATCCAGATATCTATGAAAATATTCATGACATCAAAGCTGACATAATTACAGTTGCAGCAAATCAACTAGATACATTCCAACCAAGAGACGATTACCTAGAACTATTGCAGTTAACAATTATTTTTTTGGGAGATGAACCAAAAGGTGGAATCAAATTTAAACATCCAGCGGGACTTCATCGGGCTAGGTGGATGGCCAAAATTATATATTCATTAAAAATTTTTATGCTCAAATCTCAGTTCAAAATTTCAGTAAAAGACAAAAAAGGACTAAAAGACATCTGTCTATTTGCTACTCGGTTATATGTAAAGGCATGGTTTACAGCTCCTGTGCCATCTTGCGCTCCTCGTCTTGATCTGGAATTATTACAGATCTTGTAGTCTACAAACAAATAAATGACACAATTGCATCTGTTGCTATTAAAAAACTGTTAGGTCACCTCTGGTACCTATCAGAAGAACTGGTAGCCTTGGCCTTTTATGATGAAGTGCCTACTGAAGCAAAAAACAAAATGGTAAACGCCTTGCAAAATACAACAGAAACTCTTCCTGCAAAACGGGCTTTTCTAGATCCTGCACTTATTCCAACGAAGAAATTAGAAGATTTTGTCACATCAAATACTCAAAGATTCTTTACAATAACAGAATTTAGTTCAAAATTTTTACTCAAAGATGCTAAAGAATGGCATAATGATGAAGAGTATAACTCCGCTAAGAAATTATCAAACAGTGGAAAGTCGTGAATGATATAGCGGAAAGAGTAAAATTAATGGATGAATATAATAAAATACTAACACATGACGAAGATCAAAAACAATTCTTGCTACAAGTAGTGAAAAACTACAGGGCTGTTTACCCTGATAGAAAAAAGAAACATTGATGAAGTAAGGACAGCTAATGTCTCAAATATCATGCTAGTTTAATTATGCATGCTTGTGGTTATGGTAGGACATACGGGGGAGCTTTCCACATTAAAAAAAGCAATGCGCCTTGTACTGTACCTCCTGGGTGGTGTGAAAAACTGTAAAACAATATTGGAAAAATTTGACAATTTGAGTCGTTCTGTCAATTTTTAATTGCTGGTAGCAACCCCTAAAAATTAAAAATTTGCTAAAATATTTTAGGATAGTTGTTTTTATGCTGAAATGAACCATTTAAAGGGTTGAACACATTAAAATAAAAAAAAAAATTTTACCCCCATATTTGAATCACCCTAATATATATATATATATATATATATATATATATATATATTTGTAAATAAATTTGTAAATAAATTTGCAAATAAATGATTTCCCGTTTTCAAATTAGGTATGCAAATTAGTCTATCGTGTAATATTCACCAAATCTCTAATTTCTGAAAGAAATTTACAATCCGCGATATTTCCCGATTATTTTATAGTAATTTTTCGATCATTCCTATCAATTTCTGCAATAAACCAGGATTAATGTAAATCTGAAACATGCTGAAGGTTATACAAAATTTTATTTCCCCTTTGTTGAGTCTTCAACATGGATGACTGGATAACGTCATGAACCGTAAAAATGACAGTTTCAGTAATGGAGATATTATTATTATAATATATTTAGTATTAAGTCTTAATTCTTTACTATCTTGTTGTAGGTTAACATATTAAAACTGAACTCCCTAATTAAAGGTTACGGAAAGGGAATTTAATTAGTATTTCCTCCAACAGATGGCGCCTCATGTTCAAATATTTTGGCTTGACGCCAATTAGCTAATTTTAAAACTGAAAACCACTCAAAACCTCAATGACTGTTATATCGTGGAAGACCTAGAAACATCTTAATCGTGAAGAACCCAAGTCCTGACTAATAAAGCTTCGATTGTAGTCGTCGTGAAGCTCACTACTAGCTAACTGCGATAGGTCTCCATTTGCATTATATTTTCGGGCAAAGGAAAGTACCTTTGTTAGGAATAGCGCAACTCGTTCCGTATCTCGGTTTCTTCCTGAATGTCCATTTATAAATCTAAATTATTTTAATTGTGAAAAAGAGAGATCGAACAAACACACACACGAATATAAATTCGTTTTTTATTCATGAAATGTTAAAGGAGTGTAAAAAAGAGACAGGGTATGTTTAGGCTTTTTTCTTTTGAAATGACAGTTTTAATTTTATGATCATTTGAGTTACAATTGTTTAATAATCGTTTTAGTTCCGAATTAGGTTTACATCATTTACTATAAGAAAATTTCGTTCATTAAAGCACTTTATGTTCAAACTATACTTAAAGAATTTGACTTGTTAACGTTTTATGTAGTCTTCGAAATAGACAAGACAGGTATAGCCACTGACACGATACATATGAGGCGCTCCGGACCAAAAGCTGTCAAGTGCCAAAATTAAAAAAATGGAGAAAAATGCAGTTAAAGTTTGTCAACTTGCAAAATGCTATAACCTTTGAACCAATAACGATATTTGATTGATTTCGACCATACGTACAGGTTCACAATCTGGTCCGACTCACCCACGGGATAGAGGAAGGATGGGGGAATATAGTGGTATAAATAACTCAATTCTGGCCCCGCTGGCGCTTGGCAAGCTGTGGTCCGGAGCGCCTCATATCCTCAGAGGTAATACATACCAGAAAAATTCTCTTGGTCCACTGGATTAATTTAAGGCGGTTGTCAGGACCTACGTTCAGTGTCAGTTTGGTATGCATTATGTGTTTGTGTTGAAGAGCCATTTTATGACAAATAACTATAGTGGCAACGAGAATTATATATAAGCTTGAACTACTCGTGTAGTAGTTTTTGTAGTATTCGTGTCTTGCAGTTTTAGTTACTTAACTATATCGAAGGATACTTTATGAAATGAAGTAATTTTAACACGTAAATAACATTAACATTATTTTCCTTATCGTGCCGTAAAAGGATTTATTAGAAATACAAATTTAAGAACCTACACCCTTCGATTCGACAAGACCATAACATCGACACTATACAAAACGGATCACCTGAAGATCCGTCACCCCAGCCTTTTTTAGTTAGCTTTATAAGGCTAACTAACGAAAATATCACGACCTAACCTAACCAATCGTTAGGTCAACTGTACGTCCTTGACGATTGGTTAGGTTAGGTCGTGATATCTTCGTTAGTTAGCCTTATAAAGCTAACTAAAAAAGGCTGGGGTGACGGATTTTCAGGTGATCCTATAAAACTAACTTAACTTAATCACCTAACTTATCTTACCCTAACGTAACCTATGCAAACCTAACGTAACCTAACTTGATCTAGCCAACGATATACTTGTAAATAAAATGTCAAGTCTATCAGATGTTGTAATCCCGAAATTTAAAGGAGGCTCTAGTATATATATATATATATATATATATATATATATATATATATATATATATATATATCTTTTTCATACTGAGTAAAATAATTATATTACGAGAACATTAATTATCATTTATATATTTATTATTTTGCATATAATATGTAAAAATGAAGGGCGGGGCTTAGTGAAAAAAAAATTATTTTCACCCAATCATATGGCTCTAAATTTTTCACCAATGAGCTTTCGACATATACATACATATAATAAATAGCCATATAAGGACGCCGACGAACTTTCCTTCGCAACTGTACCTTCCGTTTTGTGTTTACATGCAAGAAATCTACATTTTTGGGAAAAAAATTCTAAAAAGCACAAAATATTACTACTTGTAGTATTTTGTTTTGCTTTGGATATTTTATTTTATAAAGAAACAAATATAATTTCAAGTACAAAACCGAATCTTTACTGATTAATAAAGTTTTACGCTTCATAGAAATTCTATATTTCTAGGCGAATTCTTTTCCGCAATTCTACATAGAAATGATAGATATTTTCATCCGGTTAATTAACCTTATAGTAGGAAATCCTTACAGTTAATTTGACTGAGTTAACAAGTCAATTACACCATTTCACACTTTTTCAGCGAAACATTACACGAACAATATAATATCTCACAGTAATTTGTTCAGTGTTTAAATACAGGCTGAGCGAAAAGTCCCTGTGCACCTGTCCACTTCCAACACAGTGCAGGTACAGGTTCACTACACTTCTTGCAGGTGCACAGCGACTTTTCGCTCACCCTGTATTTACACATGTTTTACAGTGATCTCAATTTACCCCGCCAAAATAATTTGGAAAACTTCTCTTTGCATCGTTGAAATGTCGAAGACAGACAGTTATGTTTTCGATACTTCCCTGGGCACTCCACAGACTTCATATAAATCTTGTTGAACACCTGTGCGTGTATCTTGATCGGAAGCTTGCTCTAAGATATGGCTCAACCTGGGAAAAGTTCTATGAAAAGTTTTGTATAGAGATACTGGCTCTTATATATATATATATATATATATATATATATATAGTATATATATATATATATATAGTGCTTAATTTGTGACGGAATGCTCCGGAACGCCGTTCTGGTACTTTTATTTTAAAATCTAATTAAAAAAAAGGTTTTTATTTTAATAAAAGGTCAGCAACGTAATTTCGTAATTTAAAATCCAACGAAATACAGACAGTAGAAAGCGAAAACTAGTCGATCAAGCAGAAAGAAGTTTGGAGTGTGTGTGGAAATTAATGTGATTATTCTATCAACTTCCTATATATAGCAATAGCATGTAAGTAAAGCAATTTTATTTTGTTTCAAATACATATAATATTTTGTTTCACTTAGATGAAATAACATTTCACTTAGATGTTGCAATCACAGTCTAACTTTTTCTTTAAAATAATACTCTATTCGAAGAACTTTCATTTGCATGTTGCGCAGTTTTCGCAGAAAAAGCGCTTAAAATGCGTTGGTTTCCGGGGCGCCGCCCCGGACCCCGCTGGGGGAGCTTACAGCGCTCCCCCAGACCCCCTAATTGAGGGCTTCACCTGCGTTCCACTTCTTTTTCATTTACAAATTAAGCACTGTGTGTGTATATATATGTATATATATATATATATATATATATATATATGTTAGGGTGGCCCAAAAATTAACTGAAAAAATAAAAGTTTGAATTGCTATTCTCCACAAGGCTATTCCTGTTCCATATCACAAAAGAAGCCTTCATGCAAAAAATCAGGAAGACGGGCCAATATCACTGGCCAACAAAATGAAACTTTTTTTCTCATCACAAACATGATCACACTTTTCTTAATGCATCTTTCGCGCTAATTCCGAATCTGGTTTTATTTCGTTTCTAGCACGTATAGTTATATAGATACACTGGTTTTGATATTTTTAAGTTTTTGATATTGCTATAAGAAAATTTATGGATGTATAGATCACACTTAGGAATGCTAAACAACAAATACATCATATACCTTATTCAATGTACTTATAAATAAAGAATATATACATTAGTTTATTAAAAGCGCTGTGAGTGTGATTTCCTTTTGTAAATTTGGCCTGGATTGTCACGATACAGCATCCAACAATGGTCCGCCATCATGCTTTCATTCCAATATCCTTGGTAGCGCTTCTCCATCATCTGAATATCTTGATGGAAGCGCTCTCCTTGCTCGTTACTCACTGCACCAAGGTTTTCAGGAAATAAATCTAAGTGGGAATGCAGGAAGTGAATTTTTAACGACATTCGACACTCCATTTCTTTGAAGGCATCAAGGAGGTTCTTGACTCCATCCTTATACGCAGGTGACTTGTTGCTTCCAAGAAAGTTTTCACATATCCATTTGAACGCCAGCCAAGCCTTCAATTCCAGCGGACTTAGGACTTTTTCAAATTCAGTGTCATTCAAAACCTCCCTTATTTGTGGCCCAACAAAAATTCCTTCCTTCAATTTTGCTGCAGTAACCTTCAAATTTCCTTGAAAGGTATTGGAACCCTTCAGAATTGACTTTACCCATTGCTTTAACAAAATTCTGCATTAAACCAAGTATAATGTGAAAAGGTGGCAGATAGATCTTTTGGGGATCCACTAAAGGGACAGACTGGACATTGCTTATCCCTGGGACATATGTATACCTAAGTGGCCAGTCACTTTTGGTGTAATGTTCTATAAAGAGGCGCCACTCAGATGCCACATACGTCTGAGATATGGCTGTAAATAGTCCATTGATGTCATGGCAATAACAGAGAGGACCGTCTACTGAAAAGAATGCTGTTAATTCAAATTCCGCTTTCGGTAGTAACTAATACGAACATTGTTCTCAAGTAAATTGTTCTCCTTTAGTCTTGAGGCGAGAAGCTCTGATTTCTCTTTAGACAGCGATAAGTCTCTAACAAGATCATTCAACTGTCCTTGGGTTAACTTTTTAGGCTCTAAATGTCTACCTTCAAAAGTGTACTCTGGTTCTGTAGATGGTCCGGAAACGCCAGTTGCACCTTCATCACTTTCCATGTCATCTATGATAGAATCTAGCCTATCACTTGGTGGAATTGGAATGGGCAATGTTTCATCATGTTTTACTGGTCTACGTGCTGAATCCAAGTTTGGATATACAATCTGGTGTTTGTTCTTGGCAGAAAACCCCATTAAGTTTCACACTACAAAAATAACAGTCTTCATGATGATCTCTCGGCTCCCTCCATATCATGGGTATGGCAAATGGCATTGAAGCTTTCTTTTTGTTAAGCCAATCACGTAATCCATTTGAACAGCCAGAACAGATTTGATGTGGCGCCCATGGTTTATCTTGGTCACCTAGATGGCAACCAAAGTATAGCTTGTATATTTTCTTAATGTCGGTTGTAATACTTCGTCGCTGTGTTTTAGTTGTGAACTGGCCGCATACGAAACAGAACTTGTCGGGGTCATTCTTACATTGTCGAAGCATGTTGACTGACCTGAGCAAACTATAAATTCAAAAAAAATGTACACCAACTTCACACAACAAGTTCTTGGACTGGACTGATCTTTTGACACACAAAGCACGGCGTTGTTGCCTGAATCACAATGCTGCTAGACGTAAAAGCTCACACCTGAAATACATAAGATGTATAATTAAGATAATTGAAATAAATAAGATGAATAAACTAAAAAAACACAATAAAATAAACACAATCAAATGTTGAAATATTAGTATTTTGCCTATTTAAAATGGTTAAATCTGTGTAGTTATATATATGCCTTCATCTTGAAAACTATACGTGCTAGAAAAAATCTGAATGCAGTTTTGGAATCAGCGTGGAAAATGCTATCCAGCCACCACAAATTTTACTCTGATGAAAAATCTTTGTTGACCAGTGATATTTAGAGGTCGCGCCCTCAAGGTAAAAATATCTAAATTCCATAATTTCAGTAATTTTGGGTCACCATTATGTTCTACAATAAATATTTGCCGAGCAACGCCACTGTAGACTGTAAACCTATATCTAAAGAATCACTATATGATAGCAATGCACTCTTCCCACTAGCTCAGTTGGTCGCCAAGTCTCGGCAGGTGTAGACGTGTTTTTGTTGTGTTCATGCCATCTGGGTTACGCCGCGCAGTGAATCACACCAATAAGGCAAGTTAAACTTTTCACCAGTGAGTGGCGGACACTATGCTTAGTTTTTCTGTCATTCATTTACTGCACTGACCTTGATAAGCAATTTGGAACAATGAATTGTTTATTAAAATTATTAAAAATTTAAAAAAATTTAAAATTTATAAAAGTTTATTAAAATTGTTAAAATTGTTTGTTTTATATTCTACATAAAACATATGTATAGGTTCTTTAACTTTAATTTCCATTTTATCTTCCATTCCACAGGCCAAGACCATGACAATGACAAGGAGCAGTCCGAAAGTTTGGCTCCTGGGTAAGCCGGAGCCGGACATCTTGGGATCTGGCCTGCCAACAAACGGGGCTATTCTCAGGAACTTCATGTTTCACCACCAGAAGGGATCCACAATCGGTGACAGTGCTAAGGCCACCATAGACAGAGCCTGTTTTCTCGCCGGACAGCCCACTGCTTCTCCACTGAGACGGTAAACTGCTTCCAGATATCGCCGGCAATAAAAAGCTTGTGGATCGCGTCGCCATCTTGGTGACTGGTGGTGAAACAGAGCAACTTCTTGCCGTCCCTAAGATCGGCCGCGGCACGGGAGAGGAGCAGTGCAATGCATGTGTCCAAACGCTGGAGGAATGGAACCTCAAACCCATGATCCAGGGACTAGTCTTCGACACGACGGCAACCAATACTGGGCTGAATATGGGTGCGTGCACCCGCATGGAGAAGGCTCTGGACAAGGAGCTCATCTGGATCGCGTGCCGTCATCACGTGTTCGAGGTAATGTTGTCAGCCGTATTTTCTGTCGCCCTGACACCAACCGGTGGGCCTGAAGTGGGAATCTTCAAACGCTTCCAGAAGACCTGGCCTGATATTAATATAGTTGATTTCCGTTCTGCTGGAGACGAGCTCTTCGTTGGCATGCCGGATGGCCTACAAGAGGGAATGATGTCATTTTAGTCGGAGGCAGTCAAGAGCCAGCTCCCACGGGATGACTATGGAGAGTTGCTTCAGCTCTGTCATATATTCCTAGGGGGATCCTCAGACGGAGAACCGTCCTTTCGTGCGCCAGGCGCTAGGCACAACGCGCGGTGGATGGCTAAGGCAATATACTCGCTGAAGATCTTCCTTTTCAGGAGCCAGATTAAGTTGATGGCCCACGAGACAGCTGGCGTCACAAAGATTTGCCTCTTCGTTTCTCTTACTTACGCTCGCTACTGGCACGAGGCCCCTCTTCCAGAGTGGGCCCCCCTCAACGACTTAAACCTAATTGCTCTCCTCCATGAATAAATATCCTGACCGTGCCATCAGGGAGGCGGCTGTTAAGGCCTTCTATCGCCATTTGTGGTACTTCTCTGAGCACCTCGCGCCTCTCGCCCTCTTCGACGATCGCGTCGACGAGATCACCAAAGTAGCTATTGTTGACAACTTCTTACGTCCCTCAAACCAAAAACTCTTGAGACGTCTGGACGGGACTGTGTTCGATCATCGTTCTTCATTGGCGTCGTACATCACGAGCCGGTCTTTGAAGATATTCGATATACTCTCCATGAAAGGACAAGATGAAGCCAAGACATTCTTGTCGAAACCTCCCTCCCTCTGGCTGACAGACCCCATTTACCAGTTACTTAAGGCTAAGTGCAGGCTCCTCAAGGTCGTCAACGACTGTGCCGAACGAGGAGTCACTCTTATTCAGTCCTACAATACCGCGCTGACGAAAGACGAGACCCAGAAACAATACCTACTGCGACTCGTCGTCAGCCACCGAAAAAGATTGCCAGTTCCGACGAAGTTGGCTTTGACGAAGAAAAGGTAACGGGTGTGACGTTGTTTGTTTGATACACAAGGATTTAGTGCAGTCGTATTAACTGCTATGACATGTGTCTTCGAGTATATTTTTGCATAACATGTGCTCTGTGCTGTTGACTTTAAATTTTGAGATAAACATTAATATTGTTGTATTTTTGTTTCAAATCCTAAAAATATAGGAACTGGTCGCGATCTCTAAATACAGTATTGTATGATCTGTCTAATTTTTGGCATGAGTTCTTACATTTTGATATGGAACACGGATGGCCTTGTGGAGAAAGATATTTTCAACTTTCATTTTTTTGGGCCACCCTAATTATACATATATATATAAAAATTTAAAATCACGCACTGTCGCGACGAAATATGAAGAAGGAAACCACTCTTCAGGAAGCCTTAAATTTTTATTTCTTTAACACCAATACAGTTTCGGCTCCTCGCGAAAACTGTTCTCTGTTTATGCGGTCATTACCAATTGACAAGGGATCGCGAGGAGCCGAAACTGTATTGGTGTTAATGACATAAAAATTTAAGTCTTCCTGAAGAGTGGTTTCCTTCTTCATATATATATATATATATATATATATATATGTATGGGATTGAACTCAGAATGGTCCCCTGAGGTTTTTTATGATACACCCAGACCGTGCATGGGGCAAGGAACTCTCCTGGGAAAATTAAATCCACTATAGTCCAAATAAGTAATGGTAAATGACAAACACTATAGTTTTTTGTTTTTCATGATGTTAGCCCGACCTGGGCAACGAGTCACTCGCAAAGAGGCCCTAAAATATAGCTTCCCTCAACAGCCATCTGCAAAGCAGATAGGATCCAGCTGTGGGACAGGATCTAGTGGTTACAGCTAGGGGTTCTGGATACAGTAGGCTAGGTGTAGCTGTAATCCCTAGATCCTGTCCCAAAGCTGGACCCCATCTGCTTTGCAGATAGCTAGTGAGGGAAGCTATATTTTTGGGGCCTCTTTGAGAGTGACCCGTTGCCCACGTCGGGCTAACATCATGAAAAACAAAAACTATAGTGTTTGTCATTTACCATTACTTATTCGCACTATAGTGGATTTAAATTTCCAAGAAGCGTTCCTTGTTCCATGCACGGTCTGTGTTTAATATATATATATATATATATATATATATATATATATATATATATTACCCTATTACCGATGCGCCTCAGTGCTGTAGTGGTTAGCGCTACTGACTACGAATCCAACGGCCCTGGGATCTAGACCCAGTGACGGCAGCGAGCGCCCAGAAAAACCCAGCTGTTCATCCTTCCACATAATAAAGAAAGTGATTGGTAGATAAATGGGTACCCTGGGTGGCCTAGTGGTTAAAACGCTGGGCTGGTGGTGGGGCGTGGTTCGGATTCCACGTTAAACTGTAAGTCTAAGGTGGAGTGAAAAGCTTGACCTTCGTCAGAATAAACAATTCGGGCGGAAGCTAACCAAAGGTATGTAATGGTTAGCGCCACTGATTACGAATCCATCGGCCCCGGGATCGAGACCCGGTGACGACAGGCGGCGCGCAGCAAAAAACCCAGCTGTTCATCCTTCCACACAAATAAAAAAAAATTGGTTGATAGATAAATGGGTACCTTGGGTAGCCTAGTGGTTAAGACGCTGCGCTGCTGGTGGGGCGTGGTTCGAATTCCACGTTAAACTGTAGGTCTAAGGTGGAATGACAAACTTGACCTTCGTCAGAATGAACAATTTGGGCCGAAGCAAAACCAATTTTAATCGATGCTTTATATATATATATATATATATATATATATATATATATATATTATCGTAAAGAACGACGCTTTGTATAGGAGAATTAACCGCGCAAGATGAGAGCGAAAGAACGAAACAAATGAAAAAATGAGGTACCCTATACAAAGCGTCGTTCTTTACGTTAATTATACTGCGTGTTTGCAGTTATAATGTGTGTGTATATATATATATATATTATATATATATATATATATTATATATATATATATATATTAAAATTTCCTTTCCTTTCTAACCTAGAAAAGTATTAAAAATTGGGATAAAATTTTTATCCTTTCTGACGTAATATTTAGAGGATGTCAAATGATTTTAGAGTGCCATCTCCATGACCTTGGGTTGTTTCGAATGTAGCATCGAGTGCCTTTCACACTCCTTTGTGAGTATTATCCTCTTTAGTCGGGAGAGGGGAGATATCCCCTCTGCTAAATGGTTCATTATCGCTGGATGCAAGCACCTATCACTTAAAACTCTCAGTTAGTTCGGTGACTTCGAATTTCCTCCCTTACGGCAGACTGCTCGACGAGTTTCATGCGTTTAAAGAGTTTCCAAAATCCCTTTCCAGTCGAAATCGTCTGCGCGTGAAACCTTTGCAATAAAATAACCCATCAAAGGGAGTGTAACGATGAAGGTAAATTCCAACACACCTTTTTCGTCAAGTCAACATGATTTTATTATTGTAATTGTCCTTGAACTGATTTTTTTTTGGGCGAAATTTATATCGATTTCATTTTCCGGTTTCATTCATTGTTACGTCATTTAATTTAACTTTGTTTCATGGAGTTTATTGCTCTTTTTAACTGTTTAATGTGATGTAGTTTCGAATGCTTTACTTCTTTGCAGTTGCCAGACTACGTATCGCATTCTAATTAATTAATTAATGCTAAATAATTAATGCTTATTAATGGTTCTTCTTTGTTTTTCAGCATTTAATTGTTGCTTTAGATGATACTTCTTACGGCAGTGTCTCTCCAGCGTCCTTAGATTAGATTAGTAGGTCAGTATTTATGCTATCCTTTTTTTTCCGCTGTGATCTAATGCGTAACGGGGTACACGAGATAAGTGTACGCATGGGTGTGAATAAACTCTGAAGCTACTGTGCTAAACTAATGTGCCTTAATGAGTCTAAACTCCGTAGCTACTAAATTTTGGTATTTTAACTCTATTTTACGATCCAAACGAGCGTTACTCTTTAATTTTGGCACAGTTATATAGGCAAGATTGAAATTTTAGGATGTATTTAGTCACA
>JAJOZX010006805.1:17500-25000 GCA_023014485.1 Bathynomus jamesi | reverse complement strand
ATCTATCTACCAACCAATTTTTTTATTGTGTGGAGGGATAAACAGCCGGGTTTGCTGCGCGCCGCCTGCCATCTCCGGGTCTCGATCCCAAGGCCGATGGATTCGTAGTCACGCTTGTGTAGAAGAACGTTCCGCACAAGATGAGGAGGGAGAACGAACAAATGAAAAATGAGGTAGTGGATAACATATCTGACCGGCAATCGGAAGATCCCGGGTTCCATTCCCGGGTGGTTACCTCATTTTTCATTTGTAGCATATATATATATATATATATATATATATATATATATATATATATACTACGAATGCGTAAAACTGCGTAAATAAAACGATAGAAAGGTGATAAATGGAAGGAATGATAAAATCATTGGTTTTTTATACGTACGTATGAGTCTATTGCATGGAAAAGCAGAGAAATATATTACATGCGGGAATGGAGAATGCTGAAAAGGATAAAAATTTAGATGTAGCAAGAACGGAAACAAATTTACCAACAGAACACCAGGAAATGACGGAAGACACCGAAGATACTACTGAAACTGGAATACAGAACAGCGAGAACAAATAGAGAGATGCGCAGAACTTACTGAAGGCGGGGAATTTCCACAGATAAGAGAATACAAGTCACCCATGGGAATGATATAACACCGAAGCTAACGCAACTACTGAGGAAGATAACGTAGTGCAAAGTAAAAAGAAAAACTGAAACGAACGTATCTCATAAAGATAAGTCGTCACGCACAAAATAACCGAAAATATGAACCACGTGTGAACACTACAAAACAGATTTGTTCAAACATGGCTTCAGATTCATACACAACCATACCCACCCACCCCAAAATATTTGAACATGATGAGGAATAAAACTTGTCGATATGACTCAAACTGCTACTGATTTCATCCTTCTATGCGCTGACAGTCAATCAGAGAAAGAGAAAGTGTCTAAATATGGAGTGTCCTTATTTTCACATCAAGGACACACAAACAGAAAAGAAATACAAAAAATATCTTAAATTCAATTTTTTTTATTAAAAAGGAGAACTTGAAAAGAAAAATTAGCGTTCCTAATGAGAAAAGACCTAGGTACGAAAACATATTCACCACAGCAATATATTCTACATCTTCCCGATTCAGTACCACCGTCAGCCAATTCGACTACCGCAATTGTATCAAGGAACACACCCCAAAAACGAACGCAAACCCTATATTAACGCTCTCAGTTAATTATACACAAATATAAATGAACTGTACAGAGGGTTGACAAAAGTAAATAGACACCTTCAGTTTTCGATAGTATATGATTTGATAATAAAAGTCAATAAATAATAACAGATTTATGGAATCATTATATTTAGAATCGTGTTGCTTTCGCCTTTGCATCATGTAAAGTTGACACACGTTCTGGCATTCCATTGATGAACTTTGGCATTTGATCTTGAAGACAATGATCGTGGTGTCTATTTACATTTGTCAACTCTCTGTACCAAGACAACCATCCTGACCCGTCGTTCGTATACGACTTTAGTAGACACCCTGAGAACACTTATTTCTATCGTAACCTGAAAGTACAAAATATTATTCCTTTTTCTGGTTGTAAAAATGAAAGTTGTTGAACCTCATTTGAATTTCTTCATTTTAAAGCATCGCATAAACTCCACAACGACAACCTTTAAATTCTCTCAGACACTATACTTGTCTCTAAAAAACAACTATATATTATATATATATATATATATATATATATATATAAATGTGCATGATGCGTATATATATTATATATATATATGCGCTTCGGTGGTGTAGTGGTTAGCGTCGCTGACTACGAATCCATCGTCCGCGGGATCGAGACCCGGTGACCGCAGCTGTTCATCCTTCCATACAATAAGAAATTAGCTCGTAGATAAATGGATACCCTAGGTAGCCCAGTGGTTAAGACGCTGGGATGGTGGCGGGCGTAGTTCGGATTCCACGTTACACGTCAGGATGAACGTCAGAATGAACAATTCGGGCAGAAGCTAAAAAACCAAAGTTATATATATATGTAGTTGATATTTACATTAAACGTGATAATGTTTTTATTTTGAAATAACCCCCATGAAAATGTGAAACATCAACTCTGAGTACTTTCGAGTTTATTTCAACCCCCTCTTCATGGGAACTCAAATTATTTCAGTTTAATGGTACCTTTTAGACAAGTGTTTGGAATGCAAATGAGTTGCCCCCCCCCCCTCCCCTTTCTCCGGTTTTGTCCAATTTATACATGGAATTTTTTTTTAAACAAAATTATTCAATAATATCAATAAGTTGATCTAAAATGGCTGCGGTGTATTGACGACATTTTATGTCTGTGGTTCACTCATTTAAATGTACATGAACTCTTCAAATATATCAACAGTTTAGTTCCCTTTATTAAGTTCAATTTAGGAATTGAAAAGGATAATTCCATTCCATTTATTGGTATGATTATTCATAGAACTAATAATGGCTTTAAATTTGAAATTTATCTGAAATCTACCGATAATAATTCATATGTGAATTTCTTATGCAACCACCATAATTCCGTTAAACGATCTATTTTCGATTCTATGTTCCTAAAAGCCTTGAGAATAGTTAGCCCAGAATTTTTACATAGTGAATTTATGAAGTTGTTTGACATTGGAACCAAATTATGTTATCCGACTTATTTCAATGTTCCGCAACAGAAAAAGCATGACTGTAAAATTAAGAAACTGTAAAGACAACAACATCAGGAAAAAATTAAATGATAAACTGGAGAGTATAGATTGCGTCATGCAGGGTCTAACTGAGAACCATACAGAGAAAGAAGATGACGACACTACAGAAGCGATAAAGGTTAATTCAAAGTACTTCTATAATTTTGCAAAAGAAGATGAAAAATCATGCAACTATCGAACCTTTGAAGAATAAAAACAATGTTTTAACCGGTGATCTGAAAGAAGTATCTGAAATATGATATTAAGAGCTCAGTATGAATCATCTTTCACTATCCCAAAACTGATAAACTAATATGCGACAGAAACGCTTTCTTTAAAGAAGAATTACAAGGGGAATGGACGGTATAACAGACTTCACACCAGATACCACACAAGCTCTAGGAAAACTAAAAGCACCCTCAGCAGCAGGTCCAGACAAATGGAATGACACACTGATAAAAATCTGCAAGAATGAAATCGCTAAGACCCTATATTGGATATGGAGACTATCACTAGACATGGGAGAAATACCGAGCATCCTGAAGAGAGGGAACATAGTTCCAATACATAAAAGAAGAAATCGATCCAAGACTGAAAACTATAGGCCAGCCAGCGTCGCTTACATCTCATCTCACCAAAATATTTCAAAGAATAGTTAGAGAAAAAATGTATGACTTTTTGGAAACTCGGGAAAAATTTCAATAACCAACATGGATTCCGTTCACGAAGATCATGCCTATCACAACTAATGGAACATTATAACAACATTATTGATGCACTTGAAAGTAATGAAAACTATGCTGTAATATACATAGACTTTGCCACGGCATTCGATAAGTGTAATCATAGAATCATAGCACATAAACTGAAATATATGGAAATAACAGGAAAAGTAGGAAAATGGGTATATAATTTCCTTAGTGAGCGGCGGCAAGTCGTTACAGTTCAAGGAATATCTTCATTAGAGTCAGAAGTCCTTAGCTCAGTACCACAAACAACAGTATTAGCTCCATTACTCTTCATAAGCATGCTAACTGATATAGATGAGGAAGTTACCAGAGACAGCACAGTAACACCCTTTGCCAATGACACAAAAATTAGTAGAAAAAAAAAGAAACCCAGAAGATATAGTAGGATAGGTGTAGCTGTAACCTCTAGATCCTGTCACAAAGCTGGATCCTATCTGCTTTACAGATAGCTAGTGAGGGAAGCTATATGTTTGGGGCCTCTTTGCGAGTGACCCGTTGCCCACGAAGGGCTAACATCATGAAAAAGAAAAAACTATAGTGTTTGTCATTTACCATTACTTATTTGGACTATAGTGGATTTAATTTTTCCAGGAGAGTTCCTTGTTCCATGCACGGTCTGTGTGTATCACGAAAAAACCTCAGGGGACCATTCTGAGTTCAATCTCATATATATATATATATATAATAATGAATAAAACCACGAAGGGAAAAGAAACACAAAGTGGTGCTCAAGCGCTTTCGTCTAATGACATCCTCAGGAACACTGAAGTAAAAGGAGAGTTCAAGACAATATATTGGTTACAAAAATATATGTACAGTATGTATATATATATATGTGTATATATATAGTAAGTATAGAAATAAAAATTGTGGGAGGAGCAAATACATTTGTACGAAAAAATGACAATTTTAGCACTTTGCCCGAAATTCAACATAAATTCGAATGGCTTGTTTACAACCAATTTTTTATAGTCATTCTCTGAATGATACAAAGGTCACAAAAGAATAAAGAAATGAAAATAAATATAAATTGGAAGCGAAAATAGATAAAAAAAAAAATCACAAAATGATGCCTAAATGATATATAGGTCACACCCGAAATACATAAAGAAATAAACATGCGGATAATACCGAAAAAAAAAACTGTAAGCGGAGCAAACAAATTCAAGTTCAGTTGGAAGGTTTACAATCAATTTAATAGGTGATGCCAAAATCATATATATGTCACACAGAAATAAAATAAAGAAATAAACCTATAAAATAAATTGAAACATAAATTGTAAGAGAAACACAAATAAACAAAATGATGCCTAAATGATATATAAAGAACTATAAGAATATATACGGCATATATAGGATATATATACGACATATATAAGCAATATATAAGGAATATATATATACATAAGGGAAAAAATTACCAAAGGTTTTTATAGTTATTGTCTGAATGACACATAGGTCACAAAAGAATAAAGAAATAAAAATAAATATAAATTCGAACAAATTACAACTGATGCCTCAATGATATATATATATATATATATACACATACACACATATATATATATATATATATAATTATATATATATATATATATATATATATATATATATATATATAAGAAATACACATACAACAATAAATTGAAAAATAAAATTGTAAGAAAAGCATACAAATCTATAAGGAGAAAGAGACAACACAAAAATTTTTTTTACCAAAGGTTTAGCAGCCTGCCCTTCTTGTTTAAATCCATTCTGAAGGAATTCAGAGCAACGGGATCGAGTTGAAACAGACCTTTACTCATGTTAAAGTTATTTGTAAGTTGAATTATAGCAGACTCAAGAATATTTCTATTAACAATGTTGCTAGAGTGAAACAAAACTGAAGCATTATTCCAATCAATAAAATGGGATAACTCTGACAAATGGACAAAAAGGGCACTGGACAACTGTCCCGTTCTAACGGAATATTGATGCTGTTTTACACGCGTTTGCAAATCCTTTCCCGTCTGACCTATGTAAAAGGAATCACAATGTTTACACCCAATTTTATAAATAATGCCTAAATTATTGGTAGGGCTGTTTTTTTACTATGATGTTTTTCACAATATTGTTATATGAAAAAACTACACTGATATCCAAAAGTTTAAGTACATTCGGAATGCCTAAAAAGCTCGAGAAAAATGGAAGTACTAAAATATTCTTCGACAAGGTGCGAGTGTTATTATTCACACGATAGAAGGTTCGTTTAGCCTTATTAAGACAAGATTCCATGAACGCAGATGGGTAACACAGCTCACTTCCAATACCGTTGATATTTTCCAATTCGGCATCGATGTATTCTGGACTGGCGATCCTAAGAGCGCGGAGAAACATTGAGGAAAATATGGCCTTCTTAATAGGGGTGTCATGTCCAGAGTAAAAGTGTACGTAGGACAAATTGTTTGTTTTTTCCGATAGATACTAAACTTAAAACCTGGGCTATCCCTATGTACACGCACATCCAAAAATGGGATTGAGTTGTCTTCTTCCACTTCTAAAGTGAACTTAATGGAGGGGACTTGATCATTTAACTGCAAGAGGAAGTCATCCAGGTCACGATTCATGGGCCAGATACACAAAATATCGTCGACGTACCGCAACCATGGGATGCCAACCCCCAAGATTCTCGGAATGTAAGTAATTTCAAAAAACTCCATATAAATATTGGAGAGTAGGGGCGACAAAGGGTTGCCCATGGCCATCTCAAAAACTTGTTGATAATGCTCGCCATTGAAAGTGAATTTACAATCCTTGATACAAAGCTTAATAAGTTCCAAAACAATGTGTGCAGGTAGTGGCAGATCATACTTATGTAATTCTCGGGAGAGAAAGTCAAGCATATCGTCAATCGGCACTTTTGTGAACAATGAACAAACGTCAAAACTAATCAATCTACCATTGGTATCAGTGCGAACATTATTAAATTTTTCAGTAAGATCCATGGAATTTTTTACATGTGAATCAGAGATAGTTCCAAGAATGGGGGACAAGATATTGACAAGCCATTTGGAGAGTTTATAGGTAATAGAGCCCACCGAGCTAATAATGGGGCGCATAGGGTTGCCAAATTTGTGGGTTTTAATAAGACCATAAAGGTAAGGAAGAGAAGGTGAAGTGGAGAAGAAAAGGGGAATTAAGTCCTTATGAGCTTTGAGAATGCATTTCAAGCCATTATTGAATGATTTGATGACATCATCCTGCGGGTTCTTCCTACGTTTCACGTATGTGGCGGGGTCCTGAAGCAGCTCTGACTTAGAAAGAACCCGTAGGATTTAAACAAGAAGGGCAGGCTGCTAAACCTTTGGTAAAAAAAAATTTTGTGTTGTCTCTTTTTCCTTATAGATTTGTATGCTTTTCTTACAATTTTATTTTTCAATTTATTGTTGTATGCGTATTTCTTATATATACAGGGCGTCCCAAAAAAATGTATACACACTTTAACAGCTGATAGCTCAATTGATGTTTCTTTCTTTCCAAGTTAAACCCATTAGAATTAATAATGGCAGTCAGGCTAAGCTTTGAACAAAGGAAATTCATTCTAAAATGCTACTGGAAGTGTGAAAACGCAGTTGAAGTGCAAAGACAGTTTAGGAGGGAGTTTCAAACAGATCCACCAACGCGACTTACCATCACTCGAATTAGAGATAAGTTTGAAGCCGATGGAACTGTTCAGAATGTCCACAAGAAGCGTTCCGGAAGACCACGGACATCGACAAGCCCCACAAAGTAAGAAAGAGTACTGGAAACTATCACCAAAGTCCAAGAAAATCTGTGCGGCAAGCGAGTCGTGAGGTAGGAATTTCAGAATCGTCTGTCCAACGCATTTTGAAGCGCTGTCAATGGAAAAGTTACATTCCAAGATTAGTCCATGCTATTAATGAAGATGATCCGGACCGAAGAGTGAAGTATTGCGAGTGGTACTTGGCACGATGTGGGTGTGGATTGGACGAAGGGGTTTCGTAGAATACCCTCCGCGTTCACCAGACCTCACACCA
>JAJOZX010006805.1:0-12500 GCA_023014485.1 Bathynomus jamesi | reverse complement strand
TCTTGTATTTAGATCCCTGAGGATAGAATTTGCAAATTCCGAAACGTCGGCCTTATTAAAAATTATAAGAAACACTCATTTTCTCCCTTGTATATATATATATATATATATATATATATATATATATATATATATATATATATATATACATACATTCATACACATCCAAACATCCAAACAACGCTAGAAAATAGGAAAGGCAGAATGTGTAGTGTTCCCAAATTAAAGGCCCGACAAGGGACCTCCTCAACACTGAAGGAAAATAGCTTGATTGTCAGGGGGCCAAAACTTTTTAACCACCTTCCGAAGGACCTCAGAAACGTTGCAAGAGGGCAACTCGCTCCTCCACCAAGCCAGGCCTAGAGGCGGGGCCACCAGCTTGACCTTCGTGTGAAGAGAGACCAACGCACGGAACCTGAACGAGGTTAACGAGGGATATCATTTAAAGATATCTACTCCATTGTTTTTCGTGCAACTCTCTATATTTCGAGATTGTAGACACCAATCGATCAGGGAAGTACTCCAGTGGGGACGTCAGACAGAAGATAGGGAGTGCTGGAACTCCCGTTTCTCCCGTCACTGTCCTCCTTAGCTGATCTTTTTCCGTGTCTTATCTACCTTGTGAGCAGTCCAGCATGCCCCCAAACACATTATACACACACACACACACACACACACATGCATCTTACACACTACACAATCTTTTCAAAACTTACATATAAAAAAGGCATTGTTTTTAAAAGCATTATAAGACCTTGATTTCTGCTCTCCTTCTTTTGTGGAGAACAGCCATTTTTGCGAGCGATAGTCCTTGGCCCCTCCTTCCTATACTGTATAAAAAAATACATTACTTAAAAAGTGGAAGCTTGTTAAACCAAAGAAATAAAATTGACAGTTACATTTAATTTAAAACAGAAATGATTTTAAAACACTGGAAAAAAAAATTAACGTTTATGAACAGATTCGAAATTTTATTAAAAATTGAGAGAAGAACAGTTCAAAACTTACTTTCCTCTCGTCTCCTTCTTCCGCGGTTGACCTCAACCATTGAGTGGTTACGTCAGTGTGCAATCGAAGGAAATAATTGATAGCGCTTCAATTTTCTTTCATTTACGTGGAAGGAGTGGAAATCCGAGGTTTCATTGCTTCTTCAAACGCCAATCTAGAATATTGGTGCTCTTGCAATAACCGCCATTTATTTGAGGGATGCTTCATAGTCCGGTGTGATTCATTGTTTATATGTTGAAATCCTTTAAATTAGAACATAAAATTTAATAACAAACATTGGCAAAATCGAATGGCATTTGATGATATATTTTAATCCAACGTTTGGAGAATATTTTAAAACAGAGATACCAACTGCAATATTGATTTAACTAAGCATCCGAATTTTATACAGATACGATTTATTGCGTGGTTTTACAAATCAATTTCTATTACAACGAGATTGAAGAGACTGACCGAAATGGAGTATCATTTTCGTCAATACTTTAAAGGTAGTTGAAATATTTACGTCATTTACACAGTTAAAAATAAACTTAATAGTTATTCGTTAGTAAATATACACATACTGGAAACACACTTAAATTTATTTACTTAAATACTAAAATAGAATAACTGGGACCAGAGACTGGAAAGAGGTACAGAAAGTTGACAAAAGTAAATAGACACCCTTGGATTTTTCATAGGTTTTTATTTGATAATGACTAATAACAGATTTATTGAGTCAATTTAGGATCGTGTTGCTTTCCCCTTTACATTATGTAAAGCTAATACACGTTCTGGAACTTTATTAATGAGTTTTGCCATTTGTTCTTAGGACAGTCATCGTGGTGTCTATTTACTTTTGTCAGCCCTCTGTATACAGTGCCGAGAGAAGCTTATTGGCGCTTTCAGGTTCACCAGTTGAAACCATCGTGCGGAGCTTTTTCTAAAAAAATGACACCCGTGTTCGAAAATTACATTGATTCACGTTTGCACCAAATTTTACTTTGCGAAAAATTAGCTTGGAGTTTATCTGATCCATCTTCATGTGTATGTGAAATATGTGGAATAAAGCATAATATATGTGGCACACACGACATACTCTAACTCATGTCTGCTCCGTCTCAGGATTTTAAAACTGACAGTACAAATGAGTTTAAATATACTTTGCAAAATAATGAAGTATTTGAATCGTAAACTGTGAGTAGACCAAAAAGTAGATCGAAAGTGTCATAGATAAAAAGGTTCGCTTCTTGAGAAAAATGTCCCTCTGAAGTTTAAAAAACACAGAAGTACAGTGTTAAGGATTAAAGAAAATATTTTACATTACTCGAATGAATATACCTCCAATCTACTAAATATACCTTTTAAATATGCTACATTCAGAGTATATTTACGGCTCAATCACACTTTTATTCCTAAAGTAGTCACAACGGAAAATATTTAGGGTGAATGTGAAATGAAGTGTGATGCATGTGATATACACGATATATGTGAAATTAAGAATGTCACAGATGTTAAAAATTAAATTTGATTTTAACTATTTATTTACGAGCTATAAACAAACGTACATGTACAGGGTGTTCATAAAGTCACCCAAGTGATATGGCGAAGTGTACATGCATATTCACTTGCGTGACTTTATGAACACCTGTATTTCAGACATACATAATACAGGTGGCCACAAAGTCTGGAACCAGTAAGAATATAGGCAACGACTGACTTTAATATATGATATATATATATATATATAGAATTTAATTTTGAGCCATGTGACTTTTGCAGTTGTAAAACTGATGTTGAAGCACTGTGCTATACCCGAGCGATTCCGACATGGATAAAGTAATTGATCCCAAAATTAAAGGTTTTGGCTGGGATTGGGATCAATTTTTTTTCTGTCGGTAACAGAATTACGTTTCGGTGGATAACTATGACAAAATCGAATCAGCTTTCAATTTAATTGTAATTCGAACTGGTATCATATATATATATATATATATATATATATATATTATATATATATATATATATATATATATACTGTATATATATATATATATATGTGTGATACCAGTTCGAATATATATATAATATATATATATATATATATATATATATATATATATATATATATATATATATATATATAGAGAGAGAGAGAGAGAGAGAGAGAGAGAGAGAGAGAGAGAGAGAGAGAGAGAGAGAGAGAGAGAGAGAGAGAGAGAGAAAGAATTAAACAAAGAAATTTTTTCCTCTTCGTCGTCTGCAGACATCTTAGAATCATCAGGAAGCGAAAGACACACGTGGTGTTCAAGGAAACAGAAACAAAAGGGACGCTTGTAGGCGTCTCAAAAAGGCCCGCGAAAGTTAGCGTCTTACGAGCCTATAAAAGGCAGAGTCCACTGAAACTCGTCCTCCCTCCTCACTCCTCGCTTGCCATTTGTTCGTCTTGGTCGTCACGCCTTACTCTCTGCACTTCGTCAGTAGCACCATTCGTCAAGCCACCCACTCTCCACCCTTCGCCGGAGGGCGGCCTGCTGTTCCTTCAAGGCTTCAGTCGGGCCTACACGAAGTCTATCATCAAGTAAGGCTCTCTACCAACTCTCACTCCGCTCGTTACGTCTCCTCGTGATTTTTACTCTCACCACGTAGCGCCATCAACGACCTCAGAAGGCCTCAGCTACATATCACACTTCAACCATTCAAGAAACGAAGCATCACTTGAGGCGCCTCTACAATTTCTTCCTGCAAGAAAGAACATCACTGCTGTAGGCGTCCCCGGCCTCTTCACAACAATCTCTACCGGCTCTCAGCACATCTTCCTTCACTAGGGCCTACAGTCTACAAGGTCATCCTTCAAGTATCTCTTCCATCTCCAGAGGTATCCATCATTTCGGTAAGCCTACCCTTCGCTTTCGTGTTAAGCAATTCTCGCGAAGCATACACAGTTTAATCGTGCGTCTCGTTTAGACTATACCCAAAAGTGTATGCAAGCAACCGAAAATAACTCTCTCATTAAAACCGCAGAAGGCCTATTTCAAGTGTCGTACCAATATCGTAGTTTTGTATCACCCTGTTGTGGTGATCACTGATATAATTTACTTATCGTGCATCCTACTGTTTATGTGCTCTTTCATGCATTTCATTCTTAACGGCCTAATCTATTTACTGTACGTGCATTAATTCTGTTATCAATAGGTTTCATTATTTATTTCTGGGTTCACTCGGCATATCATTAGCCTACCTAAATTAGTGTTTTACATCATTCTAATTACTTAACAATTAGTCTGTATAACCATTTTCTTATTGCTAATACTCAGTCATATTTAGCATAGTACAAATGCCGTTATATAATTGTTAATCATCATAAATACCCACATTGAAATGTTCATCGCTGTGAACAAATAAACAAATTCTGTTATCAATAGGTTTCATTATTTATTTCTGGGTTCACTCGGCATATCATTAGCCTACCTAAATTAGTGTTTTACATCATTCTAATTACTTAACAATTAGTCTGTATAACCATTTTCTTATTGCTAATACTCAGTCATATTTAGCATAGTACAAATGCCGTTATATAATTGTTAATCATCATAAATATTAAATACCCACATTGAAATGTTCATCGCTGTGAACAAATAACCAATTTATTTTCTTAATTAAACACAAAACAACAAGGTAATTTCTCTAACCTTATTAATATTGTTTGCATGGGGTGTAAGCCCAAGCTGGTGACCTCTAATTATTCATATAATTTTATTCAGAAATTATACTAAGCCTCCTTTCTTAGCCACATCAAACCAGTGATCCGTAGGCCACTATAAATTGGTGACTCCAGCCTTTTCATTTAACAATTAGTCATTATCAATCATTAACTATCAATCATTCTCAATCAAGCAACCATTATCATTATTATTGTGCTAACTTTACGCTATAAACCGGTAACATCAAAGTGATTAAGATTAGGCTACTATATATATATATGGTATTTGTCATTTACCATTACTTATTCGGATGATAGTGGATTTAATTTTCCAAGAGAAGTTCCTTGTTTTATGCATGGTTTGTGTGTAGCTGTGTGTAGCTTGACCTACGTGTGAAGAGAGACCAACGAACGAAACTACTACCAGGTGTATATATATATAAATGTAGAGGAGTATGTTCATAAAATAATTAAGTTAAATTCGGTGTGACAGTTTTTTTTATAAGTGTATATCAAATATCTGACATACTGTAGAACTTAAAAAAA
Organism: Bathynomus jamesi; assembly: GCA_023014485.1. NCBI lineage: Eukaryota > Metazoa > Arthropoda > Malacostraca > Isopoda > Cirolanidae > Bathynomus > Bathynomus jamesi. Next base: position 7,264 of record JAJOZX010006805.1, on the reverse strand, counting down.
ATATATAACTTTCTGAAACTTCGTTTGAACTTGCTCCTCATAAACATGTTCTTTTTTCCTCTCCGTGACTTACGCGGTTTCTGGTCCTTTGCCTTCAGACGTCTTCAGAACACAAAATGATAACAATAATTGGGTATGTGGCAATGATAACTTTTTCGTTTAATTCAAGCGTCTTCTCCTCGCCTTATTATTCAAATCACGCGTTTCCCTCACAAGTTTTCTTAAAATTTTCAAGTAGAGCAAATTTGTTACTGGACTCTTTTCAGTCATTTCGTTTTCTTTCTTTGCAACGTTTCGCGAACGAAATTTATTCCATAAATAGTTTTCGTTGCGTGCATCTTGTGGTGCGGGGCGGGGGATTGGAGAGCTTACTTTTACCCCGACAAATTGTTGATTTTGAGGGGTAAGTTTCTAAACAATGCACCGCGAAATGGCATCTTCCGTGATAGGTAGAAACAAAACTATCATTCTTATCTTTTCCTCCATGAATATTCAAGATGATTTCGGTAAGTTTGTGCTTTAGACTGAAAAAGATGTCACCATTTTTGATAATTCTAACTCGGTCCTTGAAAATTTAAACATTATCTATCCTCTTGCATCTGCTTCTACATTATGCGCGATACTCTTAGCTTATAAACATCAACTGCATGTGATATTATATTAAGAAGTTAAAGACCGTAATATCTTTGTTCAAATTGCATTATGTTGATTAAAACATTTTCAAATAAGTCAAAAAAGTTCTCCAATTATTTTCCATTTTGTAGTAATTAAAGAGGAAACTTAACAAATAATGCAAAACTTACTATCCTTGAGACTCCACCAGGAACTCTCTGAAATGTTATCCTGAGAAAGTTCTTCTGTATCACTATAGAAAGTTTGTTTGCAGAATTTATGATTAAACTTTAATGAGACACAAGAAGGAGCAAAGGTTCATTCGTATATGATAATGATAAAAATAAGCTTCATTGGCAGGTTATAAATCCCATAAAATAGTACAATATTCTTGAAGGTAATAAACGATAAGATAAACAATAATAAATTTAAAAACTAAAAATTAAGACTGAAAGAGAAATAAAAATAAAAAGTACACACACACACACACATATATATATATATATATATATATATATATATATATATATATATATATATAACGTATGAGCAAAGTAGTTGTTGTATAATACAAAATTACTCCAACCACGATTCGAATCCAGGACCTCTTGAGTAGTAGTCGCAAGTGCTACCACCATACTACAACGAGATTAAAGTTAACACAACTCAGTCATATATTTTAACAACTAGGAAACACAATGCTTTCGCGTCCGGAGGTGTTTTACGTGTTAGACCCCCTCCCTGCATTCGAGGTAATAACAGCATTTAATTCAAATCTTTATGGTATAACAGTGGGGTACCAAAGAGAGAATAACACACATGAATTTGCATGTTTCTTTTTTATGATATAGAATTGCCACCACTACTTCGTCGTAGTGTTGTGATAGAGCTTGTGACACTTACTCAAGAGGTCTCGGGTTCGAAACGTGGTGAGGTAATTTGGTTATATATATATATATATATATATATATATATATATATATATATATACAGACCGTGCATGGAACAAGGAACTCTTCTAGGAAAATTAAATCCACTATAGTCCGAATACGTAATGGTAAATGACAAACACTATAGTTTTTTCTTTTTCATGATGTTAGCCCGACGTGGGCAACGGGTCACTCGCAAAGAGGTCCCAAAAATATAGCTTCCCTCACCAACTATCTGCAAAGCAGATAGGATCCAGCTTTGTCATTTACCATTACTTATTCGGACTATAGTGGAATTAACTTTCCTAGAAGAGTTCCTTGTTCCATGCACGGTCTGTGTATCATAAAAAACCTCAGGGGACCATTCTGAGTTCATTCCCATCATGAAACGGACATGTTATGTGACTTGAAAAGTGGACGCTCAATTCTGCCAGGTGAGGTTTAAGTTTTGGTTTTTGGCTAAAAATATAATAGTTACCCCTTTTTCATTTATGTATTCAATCCGACATGAAGGCAGCGAGTCTTTTGCTTATATTGAGGTTCTAAATGTAGCGGGGCTAGGCTGCTTTAAACCCTAGATCCTGTCCCAAAGCTGGATCCTATCTGCTTTGCAGATAGCTGGTGAGGGAAGCTATATTTTTGGGACCTCTTTGCGAGTGACCCGTTGCCCACGTCGGGCTAACATCATGAAAAAAAAAACTATAGTGTTTGTCATTTACCATTACTTATTCGGACTATAGTGGATTTAATTTTCCTAGAAGAGTTCCTTGTTCCATGCATGGTCTGTGTGTATCATAAAAAACCTCAGGGAACCATTCTGAGTTCATTCCCACATATATATAATATATATATATATATATATATATATATATATATATATATATATATATATAAAAACTGAAAGACTCCTGTTCTCGTGACCAGCCTTTCACACACTGAAAAGAAGTGCAAAGGTATGTTGGTTGGTTGTTCCAGTTTATATACTTCGCATATATTTTATATACGACGCACTGAAACGGGGTAGAGGTAACGCCACCAACCAGATAAAATAAATTCCCTTTAAGTGAACTAGGTTGAGCCGAATACATTCCGCGCAGCGAACTCATCCCTGCATCCCGACCCCATTTCTCAGACTGGCTTGGGACAGTCTTTGTCTGGTTTTAAAAAGTATACGGAGACTCGGCGAACTTACAGCCAACGACGTACAGTATATATTGAATTACCTACAAAGGGTTGACAAAAGTAAATAGACACCTTCAGTTTTTTCCCATAGATTTTGATTTGATAATAAAAATATAAAATATATTAACAGATTTACTGAATCAATATATTTAGAATCGTGCTGCTTTCCCCTTTGCATTATGTGCGTAAAGCTGACACGCATTCTGGCATTTCATTGATGAACTTTGACACTTGTTCTTGAGAACAATCATCGTGGTGTCTATTTACTTTTGTCAATCCTCTGTATGTTTCAATTTTAGTTTTCAAGAGGAGAATCAATGAGTAACACCTTATTTTAAACTTATCTCGATTGCATTATTCTTTGTAATCATTACAAAGACTCGAGATCCCATACAAAAATGCGTAAGTTTTAATTCAAATCTATATGCAAATATGTGTATTTCTCCAATTTTTCGGGTGATATCTTTAAACATCTTTCAAACACTTTAAGAGGTTTGTATTTTTTATTAACTGAAATATAAGCATGAAAATTTTTACTGCACCTTCTCTACCCATGGGGAATTAGTTTCCCTAGTGCAAAACATGTTCCATGCGATGCTCTCTCAACTCGTTAATATTTTTGTACATGAACAACGAAATTTTGCAACACTGTTGAAATCTGAGAAATTTCTTGTTCAGTTTATGCTTTCAATTCTTCTATTGTGGATTCTGTTTAGACACTCCACCTTTTAAATAACCCCACAGATAAAAGTCACAGGGGTTTTAGATCTGGTAATGTTGGTGGTCATCATATTTTTTCATCATAAACCGCAGAAAATCTATTCAACATGACTCTTCCGCAAAAGTATCGTGTAAGTGTTGTGAGCTGAAAGGACATCGCGCAGAATATGTTTTGCACTCGGGAACCAATTCCCCCCCCCCCCATGTAGATTTCATGTTTTATTCCACTTAATAAAAAATACAAACGTTTTAAGTGTCATATGTTTAAAAAAATACCCGGTATGTGTCTTTAAACTCTTGTAAATAATATCTACATATTCTGCATTATCTATAAAAGATTTGTCGGATAACCCCATTCTGCCAATAATGCATAAACTTTGCACAGGGTGTTTCAAAAGTCCGATATCATAAGAAATATTTAATGTTTACAAATATATATATATATATATATATATATATATATATATATATATATATATATATATATATATATATATATATATATATAAATACTTTTTTTCAATATTATATATAACTAGTACCACGTGACCACAAAAATTGTCCCTGTTTTTAATCGCTTATTACTCAGTCATTATTGCAGCTTCACAAATGAAATAAAAAGCATTCGAAAGAGAACATTTTAAAGTTTTAATTTATTCTACATGTGTTCAAAGTGACGTCCCTGGACATTCTTACATTTCACACAACGGGAAAGGAAGTTATTTATTACATTTTCCAAAACGCTGCATTCAATGGACTGTACACTCTCTACCACCGCTTGCTTTAATTCTTCGATAGAGGATGGCTCTTGCCTGAATACTTTGTCCTTGACAAGTCCCAGAGAAAAAAGTCCAAAGGTGATAGATCGGGAGATCTTGCGGGCCAGGGAAACTGCGAGCGATGAGAAATGAATCTTTGTTCAAAAAATCTTGTTAAACATTCCAGTGATTGCCTAGTTGTGTGGGCTGTTGCTCCGTCTTTTTTGACCACAAAAATTGTCCCTGTTTTTAATCGCTTATTACTCAGTCATTATTGCAGCTTCACAAATGAAATAAAAAGCTTTCGAAAAAGAATATTTAAAAGTTTTATTTAATTTTTTAGATATCCTGGATACGAAATCAGTACTTATAAAAAAATGACAGTTTTATTCACCACAATCATGGGTTATTTGTCGGACATGCAACTGTCATCGCAGAAGAGATGATTAAACATGGCTCGGTAGTTGCCACCCAACGGTCTTTCAGACGACAATACGGTCAGCAAAGGACCATAGATCCTAAAACGATTCGCAGGATTTTCGCAAAATGGAAACATCACGGCTCAATCAAGAACATGCATAAAGGCAACTCTGGGCGCAGCAAAGGTGTGCGAACCGCTGAAAACATTGATTCAGTCGCAAATCAGCTTGAAACGGACAACAAGAAATCTGTGAGACGACTATCAGCTGTGACAGGAATCAAACGGGAGAGCATTCGGAAAATAATCACGTTGGATTTGAGAATGAAGTCATTCAAAATTATGTGTTTGCAACAGCTTAGCGAACAAGACTACCAGCGTCGTTTGATGTTTTGTGAACGCATTGAAACAATAATTGAACAAAACCAGATAAGATTAAGTGACATAATATTCAGTGATGAATGCTACATCTATCTCAATGGTTCATCAACAGACAGAATTACCAGTGTGGTCACAAAACAAGCCAAATATACACTTGGAGAAACCTCTGCATTCACCAAAAGTTACTGTCTGGTGTGGTTTGAGTAGCAGCAAGGTTTATGGTCCTTACTTTTTTGAAGACCCAGAGACAAGGAGACCGCTTTCAGTAACTTCAGAAAGATATGTAGAAATGCGAACACTGTTTTTGAACAAGAAAACTGCAGTAACAAGTGGTTTCAGCAAGACGGAGCACAGCCCACACAACTAGGCAATCACTGGAATGTTAACAAGATTTTTTGAACAAAGATTCATTTCTCATCGCTCGCAGTTTCCCTGGCCCGCAAGATCTCCCGACCTATCACCTTTGGACTTTTTTCTCTGGGGATTTGTCAAGGACAAAGTATTCAGGCAAGAGCCATCCTCTATCGAAGAATTAAAGCAAGCGGTGGTAGAGAGTGTACAGTCCATTGAATGCAGCGTTTTGGAAAATGTAATAAATAACTTCCTTTCCCGTTGTGTGAAATGTAAGAATGTCCAGGGACATCACTTTGAACACATGTAGAATAAATTAAAACTTTAAAATGTTCTCTTTCGAATGCTTTTTATTTCATTTGTGAAGCTGCAATAATGACTGAGTAATAAGCGATTAAAAACAGGGACAATTTTTGTGGTCACGTGGTACAGTTCCCGCCGCTTCGCTGACGGTTAGACAGGCTAAACTACAAAAAAAAAAGAACCCAGCCGTGAAAATTTTGAGCTTCACATTGTGTCAACATTTCTGAATCTGGTATCTCCCAAAACCTCCTCACCCCCATTCATACAACTTGGGGGCTAACGCCCTCCTACCCCCACCCCCCTCCCCATTACCCCACCCATCCCCCATTACCCCCACCCCCACCCTTCCCCCATTGCTAAACTACAGAAAAGAACACAGTCATGAAAATCTTGAGCTTCACATTGCCGCCCGTAATACAATTTCTGAATTTTTTTTACAATTTCTGAATTTTTTTCTCACAATTTTTTCTAACAATTTCTGAAAGTGTGACGGACAAACGGACAGACGGATAGACGGACAGCTCTCTTATTATATTATATAGATTAATATATATATATATATATATATATATATATATATATATATATATATATATACATATACGAGGGTAATTCAATAAGTATCCGCACTTTTTATTTTCACAATTTTATTTTTACATCTGATAGATTATAAACACATCACTTCTGAACGTCAAACCAAAACATCAACGCGCTGGTGGCCAAACTTCCTCAAATTTCCGTGCAGCGGGCTGTCTACGGTGGCCAGACTGGCAGTCGACGGCTGTTGCGTGGCACGGTCAGAGTGCCGATCGGCTCCCGGGGCCGGACCTATTCTCAGCGTGCTATTTTTTCAATTACAGGGAACAATTGCGTGCTCCCCGAACTACTCTTACTCTCTGGCGACATTAAGACTAATCCAGGCCCCACTACAACTTACACATGTCACCATACACAAAGACATAGACACAATAGTACCATGAGACACATGCAGAAGTATAATATAACATATTACAGTACAACGTAGATGGCCTCACAAACAAAATCATGCAGCTTAGGGAATTCGTACACAAACAAAACATTCACATAGCACTTATACAAGAAACAAAACTAAAACGCACACACAAACACCCACCATCCCTGACTTCACGGCGATCCGTCAAGATCGTACTGGGGGTAACGGGGGTGGACTCATCACTTACATACGTAAAGCATTAGCTACACTGATGCTACCCAAAACATTACAAACACAATCCAAGCGGATAACATGATAGAAATACAGGCAGTTAACATTAAAACAGGCGAAAAAACACACACCACACTAATCAACATTTACATCCACCAGATAGTTCACCTCAGGTGCCAGCCAATTACAATCCACAGTTACACAATCTTGCCTCTCTCACTAATGTCATCTTAGGAGGAGACTTCAACGCCAAAGACACTAGTTGGTACCTGCACAACCAAAACAACACCAGAGGCGCCACCAACATAGCCACACAACTAAACAGCCTCTTCATTCTTAACAATACAGAAAACATACACACATACCCCATCAAGCAGGATACTCAAACTCCTCCCCAGACATAAACGTCTGTTCCCCTCACTAGCAA